>JAPMOQ010049734.1:3572-37417 GCA_026543055.1 Argiope trifasciata | reverse complement strand
AAAGTGAAATAGCGGTACACAATTTTAACCAGACCGTTGTGTAAGAAATGTTTGATAGATTATTTCACAAGGGACAGCTTGCCATCTTGCATCAATTTGGCGTCAGATAGATCTTTTTGTTGCTGAAATTTGGGAATCACGCTATTTTTCATTTCTAAAAGTAAGCATTAATTACATTACTGTCAGAGGTCTGTAACCATATAATCTTTTCAAAAGAAAGAGGAAGAGGATAAAGGTTCATCTCATAGCTCATTACAGTCACTTTTATCTATACTTATAATAAAGCTCAATGTATGTGTGTGTGTGTGTGTGTGTGTGCGTGTGTGTGTGTATGTGTTGGCGCTCTACAGGCCAGACCGTTGGACCTACAGCTACCAAATTTGGTACATGTTTACCTTGGAGGTCTGGAATGTGCACCTCGGAGCCCTTTTTTAGAATTTTTAATTAGAATTTGAATTAATTAAAATTTAAGCGAAATTTCGACGTTTTTCCGCTATAACTTCCGAAAATAGAATTGCATAAACATGATTTTTACATCAATTTAAAGATTAAAAAATTAGCTTTCTAACGGTATCAGTTTTTTTAATTTATAACGTAAACTTCTATTTTTAACGAATTTTTAAAGAAATATTTTAACCATGTTTTTTAGCACGTGACTGGATAAAATAAAAGAATGCCGGAAGTTCAAATAAAAAAATTATCATCGCAAAATAAATCTACAGAAATGCAACTTTCAGCACGTGACTGGATAAAATAAAATAAATATAAATGTGATATTTTCTTTAAAAAATAAATGCAAAGCAAAGGTTTCTACAATCGTTTGCAATATCTATGTCAATAACTCAATAAATCTTCTTTACTTACGGTAAACTTGATGGAATTTAGACAGGATATGCATTGAATTCCCGACTTAATGGCATATTTATGTAATCGTTTGCAATATCTGTAACATTAATTAAATACTTTTTTCCCTTTCTCGCTTTCTTTAAAAAACATATTTAATATTTTGGCAACATCATCGAAATTTTTTTTAATATTTAGGAAGCATAACCGATGGTTAAAACTGACTGATTTATAAAAGTAAAGAATATTATTAGGAAAAGGTGTACTTTTAGAACTTTCCGTCCATCATCTTAAAGAAAATATTAATTTAAGGTCAATCAATGCCCGGAATTACTTCAAGGCTAATGAATATGTGATTTAATTGAAAATTTTAGAACGCTTTACTCATGGCGAACCAGCTGGTCGCCAAAGGCGGCTAGTGTATTATAAAAGCAAATCTACACCATTGTGATCTTTGCTTGGTTAGTGCTCTGTTCCTCGAATTAATTTTACAAGCCAACTAGATGTATTTATTATCCTTGAAAAAAATATATATAATCAAGTCACCAAATTTTCGTATCGAATGATAAATTAATTTGCTAAATTTAATCAACTACTTATCGCATACTTAGACTGCATGAATCGATTAAGAAACACGTGGAACAGAGTATAGAATCTTACTGGGTCATAGAATTCGGCAAATGCAGAAAATGGAAAACACTGCATGCCCATTCTAGAGGAATTTCATTTATCGTCAATTGCAGTTTCCTTGGCAGTAACAGTAGGCGAGGGCTGAAATTGATCGAATGAGTAAATATTTTCTACAGATTTGTGTATCAAGTCTCGTACACTTTTACAGTACATGAATTTCAATGTAGCTCGTGGTTTTCTTCTATAGACACACACTATATTGTTCCTTTTCTGGAATAATAAATCTTTAGAACTCCTTCCCATTATTTCCCTGTGTGTCGCATGCTATTCAAAGTGTATATAATCAAAGAGGAGACGTATTACAGATACCACTTAGAAGTTCTTTATGATTTTTCCCAATAGACATCTATTAAAATAGAAAAAATAAATCCTACCATTTGAAATTTTTGAAATTTTGTAGTTGTAATCGCAACAGCTCGTTAAACTGCTGCTTTTTTATAGGATGTTTGAGATCAAACCTCAAATGCCAGAAACTGAAAAATATTTCGTTTTCTTCTTGTTTGTTTTGGATGGCATATCAGGTGAAAGAACGCATATAGAGGTAGTATTTTTATAACCACACTACATCTTTACGTTCAAAAATTCTTTAAATGGACAAATTATAGCGAAAGAAAAAAAATTACTCCTAGCATTCAGAAGCACCAAAAATGACCTTTTGATTGCTTATTGTCGAACTGCAGTAATTCAAATAAAAAAATCGCCGTATGGGAACATTTCCGACTAATTTCTTGAATGTTTTTAAACTACATTTAACTCAACTTTTTACTTTGCTAATTAACATAATGGCAATACATTAGATAGGTTTGAATGAAAACAAAGGCTAAAATGAGTTGTAGTGGAAGCTTTATTACCCAGATAACATCCTTGAGACTGAGTGATTGCTTTTAGTCTTGTGATCATGTTATCTGGCTACGAATCATAAAATCGGTACAGTGTATCGTAACAGTGTCTTGTCATGGAGAATTCTGTTCAGTCTCAGGAAAGAAGAAATAAAAGAGCATGAAATAGCGATCGGGTTTAACAAAACGGAAAAACAAATATTTCACAAAACCGATCGCTATGACTTGCTTACGGAAATTGATGTTCATATATTTTTCAAAACCTAATAATTCTTTTAGCTTTATTTTTTATTTTTTAAAACAATTTTCTTTTTCATAAGATCTGTTAAATTTCAATTTTATATGCGATTTGTACCAAACCTCTTAACTTTCTGAAGAAATTCAAACTCATTTAAAAAAATTTTGCCATGCTTTGGCCAGTATCAAAATTAAGATAAATTACTTGTTTTTCTGTCTCTTAAACCAGGGATTTTACTTCCAGTCTTATTCCGTGGAATGAGCACTTTCCTAAAATTTGGACCCACAGTAATTTGCTTCAAACTTTTTCAATTAAATTATTTTTTTACAATCTTATCGAATATGGTGATATATAATAGTATATTAATTCCAAAGAATAAAAAGTCAATAATTTAGACAAATAAGCTAGCCACCAAAGTTATTGATAAAATTTATTTACTTTAGAAACAGGAATTTTTTTCCAGATGTTTTATTCAACATTTAATTTATAAAGAATGGTATTTATTCGCTTCAATAAAAACTTAACTTCAACTTAAAAACTATTGAAAACAAAATTATGCAGAAATGTATCTTATTAAAACCAAAATTGAGATTTTATAGAAATCCTGCAGAAAAATTTTCTTTAAAGACACATTTTTCACAAAATTTTTGTCTTTTAATGCTTCCAAAAAAAATTAATAAATTTCAAAAACTGAGGAATAAATAAATTATAAGATTTCCATTTTATTTCAACTATTTATCATTTAATATATCAGTTCTTAAGAAAATTACCAGATTAATATTGAATGTCTCTATACACAGCAGAAATATAATTAGAAAACAATTAGTTTAAAAAATTAAATTATATTATTATATTAAATTATATTATTAATAAATTATATTAATAAATTATATTATTTATTATTAAATTAGTCTAGAAAAATATAAGAATATCAATTTCCATAAGTAAGTCATAACAATCAGTTTTGTGATAAGTTATTGAATATATATATACTCATTATAAAGTCCATTGGAAATGACAAGTCAATATAAAGTCGATTGGAAAACGAAAAGCAAAGTGTTCAGAATACGCTTTTTTTATTTTCTTTGCTCATTAAATACACATCTGATTCATTTTTTCTCCAATTAAGAATTTTAAAACTATAAACTACTTATATAGTTGAATAAAAACTATAGTTCTAAAAATATGCATATTCATAATACATAGATTACTTTTCTGTTGAAGACATATTATTAAATATTGATTTAACTTTTCATCTGCTAAAAAAAGATAGTTTCGTTTGAAATGAAACTAACTAGCCCTCTCTGTTTTAAATATATGAATCCGAAAAATCCTTTTGACTAATTAATTTGATTTATTGACTTTTCAGTTACTCTCTTTTCAATTGCCGTGGTCAAGAATGCCATAAATTCAATATAGGACCACTCGATAGATAAACCATCACGTCCGTTGGCAAAAGCAATAAAAACTTCAGCATTGGGGATCATCGATTAGTTGATTAAGAGTTTGCAGAGGGGAAAAATGTGAGAGGGAGAGGGAAGAATAATGGTGAAGGAATATTGTAGAAAATTGATGTAGACTCCTTAAAAGATTGCGGTGTTCAACTCCATTGTCGTGAATGATTCAGCAGTTCATATTTCTCAGTCCACCCCTTCCACTTTCGAAATCTTCATCAACCGAAGAATGTAGGACACTAACCAAAATGGATGTACATTGGCACATTCTTTGATTTTATATTGTACTTTTCATAGTCTCCCATGTTTCATGGGTCATTGATTCTTCGCAAATCGAACTCGGGGCTTTGGCAAATTGCTTTGAAAATCTCATCTATCCCGCATGAGAATGCCGGGGTATTTTTCAAAGGAGTGAGGCAAAAACGATACTTACTTTATGCGTCAAATAACATAGTTATAAATTTTTGGACGCAATGCCTGCATATAGCTGATAAGAGTTCCATTTAAAATGCAGTAATATTTCAATATTTTCGACAAAATATGAATTTTATATCAAATATTTTGCTAAGCATATTAAAGGAAAAATTAAGCAAAATTCTGATAAATGATACTTTTAAATAATTTTGAAAAACGATTAATTTTTCAATCCCACATTTAATATACAGTTTAATAACTAATTCATACTGAAAGAACAAACAATAAATAAATTTTGAAATTGAAGAAAATTTTTCCTTCCAAGAAATATTAATAACTTGTGTTTTGATAATATTTCTACAGATTTTTGTCCTTAAATTAATTTTATTATTTAACGTTCTAATTCTAAAATATACCAAATTAAAACTATCAAAAATCAATAATTTTCAAATAAATCTATTACAGCTTCATATGGTTAATAAATACCTTATATATTTTTAAATTGAATATCATCTTCTAATTTTGTAGCTATAGTTTTAATTTTCTCGAAGAGATCATGCTATAGTGGGACGTGTGTTTCATCTCTGTTAATCATCTAATCACTTAGAGGCGCAGCCTTTCCTACCTTATAAATGGCATGAAGAAATATATCCAAGGAGCAGCTCTCAGCAACAAGGCGTCATGTTGTTGGTTGTAAAATAATTTTTGTTAATAAATGTAAAGTGATTTACTCCAAATCCTTACGTAGTAAAATATTGATTAATAATATTAATGGATTAATCAACCTCATCAATTTTAATAGCATTAATTTTTATGAAACAACAGTATCAACAGTACAACAAACTTATGAACAGTATTTCTAAATTTTTAATTTCACATGTCTTTCAGCATTCTTATTTAAAATTTATCATTGTGAGCCTAAATTTCCATCAGTAACCTTTATAACATTAATGAATATGTATGACTTGCAGGAATTGAATTAAGGATTGAAAATATTTGTTTTAAATTAAATAAAAGCATATATTTAAATATTTTTCATTATCTCAGGTCTAGAACGGATAACTTATTGCAAACAATAAATTGCAGCTTCTCTTTCACTCAAATACTTATACGTCATTTGCCATTTTTTTCCTTTTTTTTCTCTTATCCTTTTTTCTCTCTTATCCTTTTTTCTCGTTCTTTTATGTGTCCTAGCAAATCCTGATGACAGTACCCTCTACCAATAAATCAAATATATTCCTTTATATCTCATAGATAAAACATTGCTATCATAGCATAAAACAACGCTTATTTCGTAAAAGTAACAATTGTCGACATACCTAAAAGAATTCTCAAAATACAACGGCGAACAGACCTCGTTATAACCATAAAACAAATGACTATTTACCGTGTAATGGCATAACTTATCTCCACAAAATTAATGGACTGCATACTTAATTATATCAATGCTTTTGTTATCTGCATTTTTGGTGAAACAACTTTTTAGATAAATTTATACCAGATCTCTCCGTTTTATTCGATGAATTAAACATAATTCCTTACTGAAGTTTTCAAGTGTTAAGCTTAAACTATCTCTTAAAGTTGTTTGTGGACTTTATCGCCTTAAAACCAAGTTGTTATTTCGTACTTTCTATGGTAGGTAACGTCGACCACAGATTTCTTTCACTTTCTAAGCTTCTTAAGACGTGAAATCCTTTGGATGTCAGCCAAGAAAACTATTTTTTCCCCTCACTTTTTGTTTTAATGATGGTGCTTGGTTCTGCTATACAGCTTTGAAAAATTCTATAAAGAAAGTAGTTTTGTTATGTAATCGTTTTCTATTAGCAAAAATGTTTACAATTTGTGAAGTGTTTTTGTCACGTAATCACAAACTGGTTTTTGTTTTTATAATCCAAAAATGTTTATTTAAATAATTTTGGGTATAAAATTTTTAAAGATTCAAAAGACAGTGTTTTCCTTATTCTCTAATTTCCTAGCAACATATGTATATTTGATAAAGTTAATATATTTATTTTTAATGAATAATAAAGAATTAATTAATAATCCGGTTTCTTTTAAAGTACATTTTCGTCCAGTAAAACTGCAAATTTTGCATACATTTCACTAATTGGATGACTTTAAGATAAAATTATTTTTAGGTATAAAATTCTTCCTCTGCTATATTGCACTACCTATCCCAAACCATATATTTTATAATTGGTTATGCACTGGTTCATTTATATTGACATTGTTTTGTGTTGTCGATCTGTTGTCTATCTAATAACGCAATAAAGAATATTTCTTGAACCATTTGTATAATGAAATTCGCGAATAATTGATTGAATAACTATTTCATGTACCAAGTACACGAATATGCTTACGAATATGTGAATATAGATAAAAAGCGGTCTTTTGCTTCGTAAATATTATCTTCACTTGTAAATAAAATATTTGCTTTCAATAATGCCTGTAGTTGACATATATTTTTGAAATCTAATCGTTTTATTGTTCACCTATACTAATAATAAATCTCAATTTGTGAGTGTGTGTAAAAGGATAGAGTGCTTGACTTGGTTATTAAATAGTTGAATAGATATCAAATTTGGCATGCAATTATTGAAGGATTTTTAATTATCTTAAATAATTAAAAATAGAACTGAATATAGCAGATTTACGCGATAACTACGAATAATATAGAGTGAAATAATGAATTTTACATGAATTTAAAGTTTAATTAGATTATCTTTACCGGATACCGTTGCATAAACAACTAAATTTTAAATTTTTACTGTGCATTTTTTGAAAACTTTTGATCATATTTTCCTATAATTTATTTTGTACCAAATAAAAATAAGCTCTAACCAGCCCTAACACATTATCTGTGTATGAATAAACATATTGCCTTTCTTTGGAAAAAAGCTCAAATTAAACGATTCAGTTAATACTTACTGTAAACTAAAAACCTAAATGTTATTTTCAGTATGCTTCTGTATGAAATGAAATAAATATGAAAAGTAATATTTTTTCAAAAAATTAAATATATGAATAGTTTATCCGCAACCCTTTTAAATATATATAATAATAATTAAATTAATCAGTTTTATTTAAGGCAAACATGGTTTAATGCATACAGATTATCTACTCTAAAGAGAACCGGATATATAATGTTTAAGGCATTAATATATACATCTACTAGAATGATCCAAGTGATGCGTATAATTTACATTTCACGTATTTTTAATCAATAAAATTTCTGATTAATTGCGAATTTTATATTTTCATACATATTCTCGGTCTGTGTCATTATTAATAATCTTCACTCATCATTAATAAAATGTTATCAACAATATTATTTTAAATTTAAAAAACATCTTTTAAGACTGCAACAAAATGGAGCTAGTTTTAGTAATATATTCTGTAAAAATGTAAGAATTTAGACTTCTACTTCTACTGTCTTAATGAAAGTATGCTAACGAGTGCTGATTGTCCTTAAATAATAACATTTGGATCTTTAGAATTCAGTAAAAACTTAGAGAAGCAAAAAAATTAGATTGGCAAGATTATTTTATTCAATACGATTCACAAGATAAAAGAATTGTATAAAATGTCTTCCTAATTGTTTCCAGAAGTACGTTTATTAACTAAAATTAAAATAATAATTATTGTATTTAAATATTAAAAATAAAACCGATAATTGGATTTTATGGTGATTTGAATAATTTTTTATTGATTAATTCTTTGAAATGCTACATAAATTATAAAAAAATACTGTGTTTTACACATTTAGTTTCGATGATGAAAAATGAAATGTTCTGCAGTTCATTTTTCATCAAAATATGTTTAATTTCAGTGAAAATTATTTGTATATTTTGAATTAGTAGTACTTTTGCATCACTTATAAGTTCGTATCTTACGGTAGCTGATAAATTATTAGAAAAACATATCGCAATATGAGGTTTAAAAATATTTTGCTGGAAAATCGATTCAGAAACCTAGTTATAAAGTGTATAGTTGGTACAACAATATTAATACTATTCCAACTAGTCGTCAATGTCGATTAGTAAAATAATAAAAATACGTTTTGATCATAAACAATCATGCCACGTTGAACTATCATGTTTAGAATTCATTTGTCTTTATAGTAATAAAAATAGTGTACCTTCCTTTAATTTTCAATTTTGTCCATGAATTCATGGATATATAATGAATATCTTATTGTAAAGGTAAGAATGATTAATTTAACCATTTAGATAATCAAATTCTCATTTTGTCTGATATTAATTAACTTTATTTATTAGAAGTATAAATATCTAACATATTTTTGAAATTAAGAAATTGCCATTTACCTTGTGAGAGAAGATAAAAGTTAAAATCGAAATCTTTGCAGCATATAAGCACCACACATACAATAACTCGTTTATAAATATGAAGTATTCTTTTAGATTAATTCCGTGAAGACATTTCTTTACCTGGAATCACTATTGGTAATAAGTTCCATTCATTTCGTTGGAAACTTTAATCTGCTTTCTCAAAATTAGATATGCAAATAAAAACTCCTAATAAATGAATAAAAATTAAAACTCCAGTACCTTTCTTAGCAGAACAACAAAGGAAGTCTTCTGTATCGTCGAAATACAAAATAAATAATGCGATTAAATAAGGCCCGGACGTAAAATTAAATTTCTCATTAATTTTAATTTGTGCAAAGCCCAGTGGCTTTTCTTTCGAGTCTCTCTGACTCTCTTCAGTGCGCTTGTTTGGAAGCGCATTCTTATTTAGTATTTAATCCGAAAGCGAAGGTAACAGCATGGAAAATCTTTACAGCGGGTCTTTATTCACTTTAGCCAGTGAAAGAGCGGAATAATTAAAGAAAGTACCCATTGGGAATAAAATTCTTTCGTTTTTATCATTGTTCTGTTGAGATGTGAGTGTAGCAAGATTGGAACTGAGGTAATGCTTCCTGGAAATTAAGAAAACATGAAAAAAATATGCTGGCTTGTGATTTTTATTTTACGTTAACTTCATGCCCAAAAGAGCACCATAAAGAGCATTATGACTTATTTTTCTTTGGAAATCCTCATCGCTTTGTTTGAATCTAATAGTATTTGAATTCCTTAAAAACATGTCATAAAATTTTTCGTTTAAATCAGCTACAGCAAAAACAACTCTTACTTGCACTAATCTTCAGAATCTTATCCATTTAAATACTTTGCATTCAATTTAAAATTCATTTTTTTATCTTTCTTGATAGTAAAAGCTATGGCATGATTCTCTTTTGTTTTAACATTATTATAGTTAGTACATGAAAACCTCTTAAGATACTGGTATAAACGTTTCAAACACTGCATTCGGCGACCATAAACTCGTTTAGAATATTATTTTGGCAGATAGGTTTTTACAAAGTAAAAAGTATAGTATTTGAGTTCTTTAAAAATGTGACATATGTTTTCTTGTTTAAGTCTGCTATAGCAAAAATGACAACAAATAATTATTAATTGCGCTAATTTCCAATATATTATCTGTTTAGATAGTTTGTATTCACATGTAAAATTCATTTTTTGACTCATTTGACAGAAAAATCTAAGAAATGATTCGTTTTAGTACCATCTTTATTTCAGTTTATACTCCAAGAATTCTTATGATAGTGACATAAACATTCCAATTTTTGCAGTTTGACGTCTGAATTTCGTTTAAATGAGTATATTATACCACAGCAGAATGGGTTACCAAGCATTTATTACAAAGAGAAATTAGTTGAGCATAAATATATAAATGGGTAAATTTGAGTTCCACAAAAAAAAAATATTTTATTAATTTATTATTAGATCTATGAGCCTTTTTTTTTAAAAAAAAAGTAGCAAATACAAAGCCATTTTCAAAGAAAAAGTATCAAAATGTCTGACTTCGCCCCTCTTTTCCGAATGTCAAAATGTGTACTTTCCCCCCCCCCAAGACATTAAAAAATATTTGTTCTCACAAAAGAAAATAAGTCAATCTAATTGTATCAATTATTTTTAATTCAGTGTCAGTTTTTTATTTAACAAGTATATGTATAGATAATTAACTCTTTCATTAAACAGCCAAGTCCCAAAATTGACGATGTCATAAATTAATTACATTGGTTACCCCAACATTCTTTCCTTATTTTTGTTATTTATGGACATTTTTCTACGGATTATTTTAAAATAATTTCCTAACCTATTATTATACTAAGCAAACTATTTCTGTTTTCAGTAATTCAATACATTAAATATCAGGATATCCATCCACAGAAAATTTTAATTTTGGATTTTCCATTTCAAAAACGTTACCAGGAATTCGAATGTATTCAGATTAACTCATGCATTCTCATCTCGCCCAGTGGTTGAGTGAAGAAATCTTGATTTGTAGATGAAAGATAGCGTGTTTCAAATCTGATATTTAAGGGTATGTGCTCTATAGACTCCATCCTAATGAAATTTAAATCCATATTCCTGGAACAGAAATCCTCATTTTGTTTTGTTGAGAGGAGTGATATGATGGCTGCAATCTTCTATTCATGAACTCGAATAAAAATTTAGAGTTATGTCGGTGCCACGAGCCCCCTCCACTCCACCAACTGGTGAACAAACACGGCATTGGTATTAAAAATGGAACAAAGCCTGCATGTACAATCTGTTCAGTTTATAAAATTTGTATTTTTAATAAGAATTACTTAAATGGAATTTCTTCATTATATCTTCCAACAAATATTTATATTACTTGAATTGTTTCTGTAATATGATCTGACATGAAAATATACTGTTTTATAGTCAACTTATTAAAATCTTAAAATAAGATAATAGGGCTGATGTGAATATATATTCTATCAATCGCAGTCTATCGACATAATGATTCTTTTTCGGTGGAAATCATTGATTCTCTACCTTTTTTTACACATAATTTGATCCCCTACTAATAAATAATTAGTCACGGCAAAGAAAACCTATTTCAAATTTTTTCTGTATAAATTATATATTTGAATATTTTTATCCCTATTCAATATGGCGATCATGCAGTTTTGAAAAACATCGCATTTGCATGAATTTTTTATAACATTGAGATAATACATAACGATTGATAATTTTTAAATAGATTGACTTGACTTTATATTCCTTTTCGAACACATTGTTCTCTGACATAGGAGCAAATCTTCAGTGCTTTTTAAGTTGTTGTAGTACATAAAATGACACCCAAATAATTTCAGTTAGTTTTTACAATCTTTATTGTTTTTAGATTATATTTTATTTATAGTTAATTATTTGATTATAATTAATTATACAAGAAATAAAAGAAATTACCTCACTTGAAATATCAGATTGTTTTATATTCAGTCAAAACTACTGAAAGTTAAAAAAAATAATGTTTATATTTTATTTAAATTAATTTAAATATCAATGAATATTTCTAAATAGTATTGTATAGATATTTTTTCATGAAATAAATGAATATACATATACATATACATTCAAATATTCTTTTGTTAATCTGTATGAAATGAATGCAGGCTGTATGCATCAGCGCATTGGACTGCTGTTGGCAATTAAGTGCATTGAATCAGTAACAAAAAAAAAATCTTACTTTCTCAAATTTTAAAATTGCCTATAGTTTCTCAAAATTATTGCAAAATTACAGCCAATCCGTTGATGTCAGTCCCTTTACGAAAAATTCTCCTTTTACTTCGTTCTTTCGCTCACAAGTTAAGTTAGCAATAAATCCTGTTGAGCGAAAAGGAGAAATTTATGCCAGTCAGCACTACAGCAATTCAGGCGAGTTCATTCATTTCACGCATTCTCTGCTGTCGCCCAATCATGCCCACTGCCAGACTAAGTGCAGAATGCCCAAAATTAACGAGTGTGCCCCGAGAAAATTCAGGCACAGCACATGTCTCTCTCTCTCTCTGCTTCTTCTTCCACTTGTAGCGGGAGATCCGCATTTCTTGGTTGCTCCGAAAATTCTGCGACGAGCCAAGAAGAGCCTTGTTAGCTTATTAATGAGCACAACCATATTCTAAGCAGCAGAGCTGTTCGAAAGAGCTAGTTTTGAACGTCTTCGTTACGGATAATGAGTTTGTAAGGAAGTTGGCGTAATACAAATCTTGATATATGAATACTTTACGTTATGAAATTCCGAGAGTTTTGAATAGAATTGGGTGATGTGTATGGGTATTAGCATAGTTATTATGTTCGTTTACAGAGAAACTTTTTTTTTGAAGAGTAGTTTATTTTAGGTATTATAATTGTCAGTTCTGAAAAATGAATAAATTTTTTGTTGAAAGTTTCCATCTATTTTCGAAATATTTTGCTAGCTTTATTTAATATGACAAGTTATTGAAGTTTTAAATAAAAATAATAATAAGGCTGAAAAGGGAAGTAGCAAATATGTCTCAAGCAGGTACTTATTTCAAAATGCTGCAATTTTTTATCGTCTGAAAAATATACTTGTACCCAAGCTATTATCCAAATTCGGATTACAACATCAAATACCCAATAATTCAATATTTATATTTAAAAAAAATATTTCCCATTCTCATATAATATTTAATAAAAATAAGAAATTAATACTATAAAAAACACTGCTTATATTAAATCTCTAATCAGTTAAGCAGTTTAATATGAATATTAGCCTTGAGTATCGTTTACAATTAATTAGAATATTACTGCTAATATTCCTATAAAATAAATATTTTAATAGATTTGTATTTTAATGGAGTTTTTCAAGAATCAATTTTTATTTGTTATATTTGAAATTGCTAAGATCATTAGTTTTAAATCAGTATGAGCACTAATTAATTAACAAAACTAAGCTCTGTTTAATTATTAATAATACAAAACTTGATATACTTTCGGAATTAAAAAGTTACTTTCCGTTCAATGAATGAGTAATTTAGTGACAACTTATTTCATCCTGAAAGATTGAAAATATTAATTTTCTTCTACCTATCAATATATTTTAAGAAATTAATTCTTTTTGTCATATAACTAAAAATTAGTTCCAATTATATATAAAAATACATATAATAATAATAGCACCACAGTAATTTTCCCATTGAAAAAAATGTAATATTATAATAAACCTTTGAAAAAAAAATATTTCAAGCTATATTGAAATGAATTTTTAAGCCAATTCAAGATCTAAAGTAAAATATAACTGTTTATTTATTAACAAGAAATATTTTCACGTTTTCTTTGAATATGTTGAAATATTTTGAATTCATGAACTGAATGATTTTGATTTGCTAATGTATTATTGCTGTCATTTTTAAAAAAATATATATTTATTATTTTTTCAATGTATATTCATCCCATTAATTATTAATCAAATACTTATTAAAAGTTTTCAAGATTCAAAGGATGTACCTTTAATTATGAAAGAAATCAATAAATATCTTAACAATTTGATAATGCAAAATATTTATGTTAGATCATTTATTGTATTTTTCTGTTTAAGAATGCATGATTAAGAAATATTGCATGAGTTGAGATATTGACTTTGTTCAAATATCATCTTTAAGAATAAGTATTTTAAAATATTAGTATTTTGGAAACTTAAAATAAAAAAAATCATTCTATATTAATAAAAAATGTTTTATTAACAGGTTTAATTTTTAATATACTTTAAGTTAAATAAAACTGTTAAAATTTTGCAAATGAATAATTTTTGTATAAAAAATATGGAATCTAATCATTTTTACAGACAAAATTGATAGCTTTAAAATGAAATCACAAAAATAATGTTCTATCATAAAAATATTGTACCCAAATATCATAAAAATTAACAAATTGATTTTTAGTGCCTTTTTATAAAAAAATTTTTCTTTCCAATTAACAATGAAAGGCAATTAATATACTGAGATAAGCTATTTCTGAATATTTTTGGAAAATATATACAATAAAAGTTTGAGCCAAAATTTGAAAAGCGTGACATATTTCTAAAGATTTTGAAACATATATTAAAAAAATTGAAATATATTTGATTTATTTAAAAATAAAGTTATAAATTTAAACTGAAATTGTGCTGGAACTTTCAGAGAGAATATAAGTTTCAGTTTCTCAAAATTAAAGGCAATGCAGAAATATTGCTAGGGGAGACAACAATAAAATTTCGTAGTTGTTAAGTATAATTTAATAATTGTAAGAATAATCTATGCATCGAACCACAGATCTAATTTCTATATTTCTGTAACGCAATGAAACAATTCATCTTATACTTTGGAGGAAAGTATTGCTTTGATTCCTATGAAGGTATCGATATTTTTTATAAATTTCTATAGTACTATACTTCCTTTAAGATAAACTATTATTAACAAATTACCGGAACAACTGACATCGTTTTTCGATGCTGAGGTTCATAATATATTTTTAATTTTTTGTTCAATCGGCCAGCAGATTTTACTCTAATCAGTTGATACTTTGAGATTAAAGATACTCAAATCTGTAGATGCCTCATTTCAATTAAAAGTATAAAATAGTATAATAATCATTCCTATATCAATTATCTTTAATATTTAAAATACCATATAAATTTTTTCATATTAATTTTAAAACTAATTATTTTAATTCGATTTTAAAGAAATTTTATCATAGATTTTAAACGCAAAATAACGTTATTAGATCAAGTTGATTATATTTCTAAACCTAGGCCCATAAACAAGTAAACAGTCGTTTTACACTTCTGTTATACTACAGTACTAAATTATTAAAAGCATTTCTTTTAAATGGCAAGTTTTAAAAATTGATAAGAAGTTTCATATTTAAACTTAACAGCAAGTAAAAGCAATTCGACCAACATACAAGGTCGTTTTCTACCATTAAACTACTTAATACTTCAGAAAAAGCAGATGTTTAAGAAATAATCCTTTGTTTATTTTTAAAATGTCTAACCTTTGCATTCTTTACGTCAAAGTTGCTTTAGATTCTCTTTAATATTGGGTGCTTGCACTTTTATTTCGCTTCTACTAAATTTCTGTGAATGTTGGCAGCGTTTCAAAACAGAAATAACGGTTAAAGGTTACTAGTAACGTTCACTTTTATTTCTTTTAAAGTGTATATTTTTTAATACTGACAGGTCTTATTTTTCTTATGATTTCAGCATTACCGCGATATTTTATAATTATCGATTTTTCAAATGATAGCTTGAAAGGAAATAAATTTTGAGACAAACCATATTGATTTTCATTTCCATGAAGTTGGCAGCTTTGTTTCATTCCTAAAATAGAAACTATCTGAAAATAAATTTGGTAATAGATTTAGGGTGCTTTTTATAATAATGGAAGTTTCATACTAAAACATATTTTTAAATATCTTTAAGTACCTTTAAGGGTAGATTAGAAATATAAAGTTTCTATCTAAATTAGCTACCTAATTCCCATGTAATAAAATCGATACCAATATAGCGTATAATTCGCGAAGTTTCAGATAACATCAGTAAAAATCTATGAAATACTTATTTTCTATATAAAATTAAAAGCAAATATTTTGGTGCAGTTTAAATATAAATTTTAAGATATTCGAATGATTTTAAATATTGAAATTCAATTAGAAAACTCTGTATCGCAAAATTCATTTGCTTTGATTTGAGTATGAATACTGAACCATTTAGATTGTTTTTCTTTCATCATGTCTATTCTTCCGTATATAATAATCTATTTATTGCTTTTTATAGAAGAAAATACATATTTTATGAACATAGACAATTTTGCAAATGCATATTTTCTGAACGTTTTATACGTGCAAGTTTCATATCGCTACTTGGGTCTCAAAAATTCCTGGAAAAAAAGGAAAACTCCTCTATCTGAAGGGAAATTCCGTTATTCTAGATAAAATTATGGCCAAATAAGTATATAATCAGTAAAAAAGAGGCAATAATATTTTAAATGGCTTCGGAAGCTTTATAATATATAGCTGATGTTTGCTTCAAATTTCGAATCATGTCATTTATATTGATAAAATATGTGAGACTCAATTACTTGAAAGACAAAATGAATGATTTGGAATTCATTTATAATTGTTTATAATTTGCGTCAAAACACAGAAGTATGTATTTGACATAGTTTGTATTAAAACTTCTATATAAACTAAATAAATTTGCAGTTACATTCGACCATACGCGAGAAAGAAAATAACAAATAGCTTCCATTTTTAAATTTTTGAAGTAATTCATTTGTAAATCCTTTATTTAGAAAATAAATGAACTTTCTGGATTAAAAATTCAGGTTTTAATAAAAGCTATTGCTCGGATACAATTGTATATCTATATTTTCTTCAGTCGAATTTTAATATTATATTTTTTAGGCTCAAAACTTCTTTGGTTGAAAAAAACATAATAAACTTTGGTTGAAAAAAACATAATAAATGCTTTCATCCTTAATTATTCATACAATTTATACGTGTATTTATAATATGATAGATTGGCAAAGAATGTTGATTTCTTAAGAATTATAACAATAAAAAATAGATATAAAGTTGTGTGTATGTAATATATTACACTATTTCCAAAAAATATTTCTTGTAATGCAAAGAAAAAATTTGTGTAAACAATGAAATATTTTTAAGTATTCTTGTTTTTATGAATTAAAATAGGATACTTTTATAGAAAGGCACATCTTGACAGACAGATATTCACTGGTTTCAAAATTTACGTTTGTCTTGGACAGAAAAATTTACTTTTATCTTAAAAGGATGACTTTTAAAACTAATAATTCACTTGAAGTAGATTTACTTCATTCTTTTGTTACGTAATTAATTACAATAATGCTTATCTCTTAGTACTCTAATGAATATTTATGCATGATAATCACTAAAAATCCTTTTACAAAGGATTAACCAAATTATTTTGTTTAATGTGACAAAAATAGCATAATTTTGTTACAAATTTTCATTTAACACTCGGTTAAAAATCATAATCTTTGCCAAGCTGTTAAAAGCTTTACAAATTAGCCGAAAATTTAAACCTCCAAGTAATGCTCCCTATAAAAGAATATTCACAATTTTTTTTTTACTATCTGCTTCAGTGGAATAATCAAATTTTTTACTATTTGCTTCACGGCCTTTTTTCGGAATGTTTTTAAGTCATAATGCGTGTGAACGTGTCCAATTTAAGTGTGTATATATATATATATATATATATATATATATATAAAATAATAATATAAATATGTATGCCTTATTTACTTGTTTATTAATAAACTGAAAAGAACTGAGGTAAGTCAATTAAAAATAATCACCACAATTTTAAATTTTTACATTTTGGCAAAATTGTCGTTTGCATCTTTTTTATTCCTATTAATGGAGCGTATTACGACTCTAATCGTTCCGATTAAGAAAAATACGTCTTTTCTTGTTAAGATGATAGATCGGTTTCATTAAAAAGTAATTTTTATCCATTTGTGTGAAATAATAGATACATTCGAGAAAAAAAATGCATTTTTATAAAAACATCTTATAAATGAAGAGTTTCTGAGGCTAATTAGAACAGTATGCAGTATATGGTTCAACCTTAGCGTGTCTTTCAACATATTCATGTTCTGATTAAATTTTAAATTAAAATGGATTTTATATTTTCAATATATGCAATTGATTACTGCACTTTTCCCATTAATTCATAAATGAAATTTTCACAAAATTTAAAATTAACATTATTACCTTAAATTATTCTCCTTCCATTGAGGGACCTGATTCTGATAACATCAAAACGTTCAATCATTTAGTTTTACAGGATCAATTAATTTTTTGTAAAAACTAGGTTCAGATTTCATTTTCGACTTTGAAGCAATAGTTAAAAAATAGTTCAACATTCCATGACTTTTCATTCCTATACCTTCAATCGTTTCATCCTAGTATTTAAATACTATTAAATTTACAGTTATCAAATATATATAGCCTAGTTATGTATATCAAGAATTTACAGCTCTTCATATACACTTTTTAAATATTTAAGTCGCAGATTGATGGAGAAATTGCTCCATTTGATAAACAAAGTTCAACAGTAGAAAGAAAAAAATATATATTTCTCCAAAAATATAACAAATGTACCAAAATATATTTTTCTTTTATTGATTCAAAATTGGTTCTCAATGTGGTGAAAGTTATAATAATTTATATTTAAAGTGAGTTTCATTCAAATTATTACATTGCTCCAGATTTACGAGCATTTATGACATAAAATTAATGACGTGTATTTTTTTTTTTAAAAATGATTCATATTTTTAAAAAAAAAACTATGCTTTTGGCTTATTTTTATTAAAATATTATCTTAGTGGCATTCATGTAAAATCTGTTTCATAATTGGTGATTAAATTATTGATTGTTTCTTATATTTTATACAATAATTAAATCCCTCTTGAATTGTTCTTTTCTGCTGTCATCTAAACTTCAAGTTAAAAAAAACCCTGCTGGCTTGCTTTATGCATTCACAGAAGATTTTAGCAAAACGGCATACTGAAGCCTTTTGTCATATAATCATGAATGTATTCATGTTGATTTCTGATGTAACAATTTGGATTAGAAGATACGTAATGGCAAAGAATGAAGACAGTATATAAATGAATAAATTGCATGAGAAACAAATACATCAGCCTGTGTAACTTTTTATATTTTCCCCCTTTTCTGTTATTGTACATCCAAAAAATAACATTGTTATATTACGGAAATGCGCTTGACTTAATTCGTATGAAAATACATATATTGAGATGTATTTTCACCATATGATAAATATCTTGCAGCCAAAAAAAACAAAAACTATTCTCATTTCCTATATTTTCAATATTGTCCTTATTATCTGAGATTATATTTATATGCACATTGTGTTTGTTGAATACTGTACGAGTGCGATTGTTTTATTGAAATTATAACAAAATATTGAGTTTAGAATTAGAAAGAAAAACAAAAAAAAAACCCTCATTATAAACTACTTACTTTACTAATAATCACAAAGAAAAAAATTCTAAGAATTGCATTAATGCAAAGTTTATATTTGTATGATATTGAAATAAAGAGCTTTATAAAAATTATACTAGTCAGTGTGTAAGATTAAATTGGAATAATCTATTCAAATGCAAATGTAGAATTTTATTAGACATTAGCTTATGGTCCTTATTTAAATTTTTTAAAATAAGATAGTAGTTTTACTATTTTTTTTTAATATTTCTGTCGAGAGATGTTTTTGTTTATGATTATTTAAATTTTTCCTTTAATGTCATGGATGCACATCGATTTCTTAACACTGACTGGGTTTCAGTAAACAACGATTTGTTGTAATTTCCTTTGGTATTCTTGTATTATCATTTAAATTGGAAACTAATGAAATTTCTCCATTGTATTTCAAAGCAAATATTCAATAACTCGAATATTCTTCCTTTAATATCAATCCTGAACCGTGATTAAAATTTTCATTTAAGAGAAACTATTCGGGATTAAATACGAATTTAAAATGCAACATGGAATTGTAACTTTAATACCACGTCCCTCTTCAACATTCTTTTCAGGAAAATTATATGCATTTGATCGTGAATAAATTCGATTCGAATATTTCATTCTTCGTGTCGAATGGCTGCACATATATTTATTAGCATGGGGTTTCTCTATGAATTTAGTTGAAACCTGAATAATTTGAATACTTGAGTATTCAATATTTTTCCATCCGATACCTTTCTTTCAGGAAACAAATGCTAAACATATTTGTACTCAAGAAATAGATTAATATGGGAAAGTCAGGTATTGAAATCGAGTTTGTTTTCGCTCTTTCTTAAATTTCATTTCGAGTTGAATATTTTCAGTTATAATTAAAAGCTCACATCACTGCACAAAAAGAAAACATACTACTAAAACTAATAATATATATATAATTTGATTCACCGTGGCCAAATTCTAACTAAAACCATATATATAAATGCCTTTTAAATATATAGACTTTAGAAATAAATTTATTTAGTTGACATGTCTTCTTTTGGGGGCTGCAGTGGCCTGGTGGTAAAGTTTCGAAGGGCTTAAGTTTCGAATTTGAATTCCATCAAAGAACTATAGGGTAAACTCGCATGATGTCTTCTAAATCAGGCGGAACCAAATGTCCTTCCAATGGCATTGGTGTAAACGTTTAGAAACGGAGGTACTAGATCAGATGTCGTTCTCCTAATCTAACCTTGATCGACCTAATTAATCTAATTACCATTTCCCTCCAGAAAATAGACTTAGTGTTACTTAAAAAACGGGACGTTAATATAAACAAAAAACATCTTTTTTTTTGTTTTCATTTCTATTCTGAAATAATTTTAACAGAAAATGAAGGTAATAAGTAATTGATATTGTATTGAAGTAATATTTATATTAATGGAGTATTTTCCCCTCTTTCTTGATGTATTAAACACCCTCAAAAATGATGCTGCCATTCTCACATGATTCTACCTCGCTCAGCTGATCTGTTAGACAGCTTAACATTTCTTCTGGTAACAGAAAATTGTAAATGCATTAAATCTTTTTTTAAAACTTTTTTTTAACTTCTGAAGCATTTTATATATTTTCCATTCCACTTTTTTTCTCCAAAAACATATATTTAAAAAACACAGATATATACCAGATTCCCATAATAATGATTCTGTAGTTCAGAAATGACATTCTATACATTAAACACTTTCTTTTTTTATTCAGTCTAACTGGATATCTTATTCGATCCCAAATTCACTTCACCTCTCAAGTTCAGCGGTATCGATTTGTATTCAAAATTGCTTGGCTGCACATTATTTTGTTCAAACTATTTAATACAAAATTAATTTTAAATTAATCATCAATTGTTTTTTGAGTTATTCCAATGGTTTAAACTCTTAATTGTAGAATCCAAACTTAAAACATTGCCAAAAAATAATGAACAAATTCAATTTTATTTGCTTTTAATTGCTTATAAGAATTTGTGTGTATATAAATCGATAAGAACATAAATGTTTCTATATTTGCACAGAACTTTTACATATTTTTTAAAGTATTGGTCAATTCAAACTTTGCTCATATAACGGATTTATTTTGATATGTGTCTGAGTCTGTTATACTGATTTTTGTGTTGGCATATTTACTATCGTTTTTTGTTTAATAATTCAATAAATCTGAGTTAAAAAATTGCTTTTCGATTTCATTTGAAGACCTGAGAATTGATGTAATTAGGAAATATATTTTCAAAAGATGGACAGAGGAAATAGCACTAAAATAAGAATTAAATTCCTAATATATAAGGTAAATTAAATAGAACTCATTTTTATATTCAACTGAAATGAATATGAATTAAATTATTACACTAAATGCTAAATAAGAAAGTGTATCAACAGTATCATTGCTAAAATAAAATTTACAATTCCATTCAATTTATCACATCAACGCAGGTCCATTCGTACCAAATATAGTTTCTATTATTTTTCCTGATTAAAAAAATCTATATCAAATATTTCGTATATCTTTTAGTAAAGATAAATTTTACAGCAAATAAAATCGTTTTGTATGTATTAGAAAGATATGATTGACAACAATTTTGTATTTTTCATCTCAACCATCAAGAATATGGTATATTTAAAGAATGACTCGTAGAAACCCAGCCCAGTTAAAATAAACTCAATTCATTAAGATAAAACAAACTATTACTAAAAGGAATTAAATAAAAATTTATTTCAACTTATTCAGCTGGATTTCTAAATGAATATATGGATTTTCCTAGAATAAATTATATCTCAGAATAATTGCAGATAATTCGAAATGATTTTTCTAGAAATTTCCATGAAGCAAACGTGTAATGTTATCAGATACTATCTTTTACCAATATCAGTTCAGGAGATATCTGAAAAGTTCAGTGAAGTGATGGCGGGAAAACCGATACTTTGATGGCTCTATTTTTAACTTTAATGATTTCGCTGCGTCTCAGACATTTTTTAAAATTATTTTAAAGTGAAATAGCAAATTATTTTATAGAAAACCCAATGTATTTGAAATTCATTTACATTTTTGCATGTAAAACAAACCGAATTCTCTCAGTTTATTGTGTATTACCTTGTAAAAATTGGTGGATGTAATGAAGGGATCTATAGAGTACAATTATACAGTCAGTAAAAAAAACTTTTCGATTACAAATCCATTATAATCTTACCATGTTATAGGACAGAAATTTAAAAAAAAATGATACAAGATATATTTTTAACAGTTCAGTAAAAACAAGGGATTCCGTGTGCAACATTTTCTATTTCACTGGAAATGAATTTCCAATTATATGAACTATTGCCTCTAATTTTTATAAATATTTGAGCAATTATAAATCTCCTCAATGCAGATAAAGAGTAGTGTGTGCGAAATTTTTTGTAAGATGCTTATATAATTACGATTTTATATATTTTTAAGAGAACATTCTTATTCTTCATATGAATATTAGTATCGTCACAGTTGCATTGCTTTAACTTCTCTTCTACATAATTTATGGCGATGCCTGCTTTGGTTCACACCTCATAGAGTATTGCGATTGTTCTAATAAGATAGAGAGGCTGTTCTTTCACAGGTGCGCGAGTTAATTGTCTTTTTTTAGTTATCGTGTGAAATGAGAGCATTAAAAATGTTTCAGAAAACATACATCCTCTCGCACATATCATGGATCATAATCTTCACTCCACTACAGTATATATTTCACACCTAATACTTCAATTTAATTAATTTTATTCATTGATCAACAACATGTTTGCCTCTTTAGAATGTTTACATTATATCGAATTATTATATTTTAAGTTTTATTATATTAATTTGTGTTCAAGGGAAATTAAATTCTAGTGAATTCGTAAGTAATTTAATTTATTCACCGATTCTCATTTCATAGAGTACATTAAATCCAAAAATGGAAGATATGATTGAATGAATTAACAGAAAAAACTAAAAAAGCAAGGTTTTATAGAAGTAGACTTGCAATACTTTAATTCTGTATTTTTTAAACTTGATATATATCATCTATTTGCTAACCAAAAAAAAATCTGACTAGTGTTTTAAGCATTTAAAGGATAATAAAATCCGCAAAAGATTTATTAGAATAAATAAAATTTATATTAAAATGTAGTTGCAGATTTAAAAAAAAATCTGTCAGTTTTTTTGACATGCATATTTAATTACTATCTTGTATTTTTAAAAGAACATTCATACTTTTCATATACATATTAGTATATATTATTTCTCACCCAACATTTAAGAGTAATTAATCACATCTGATAACTTATTTGCATTTTAGAATATCGTGTTATATCGAATTATCATATTTTAAGTTTCGTCACTTTAATATATTTTTTCAGATTCAATTTAATTCTAGTAAATCTGTTAATAAGGCAAATGCTCCAGAGATTCGTATTTTAAAAAGCACATTAAATCGTAAAATTGAATGTATCATTCAATTAAATATTAGGGAAAGAACTAAAGATCAATGAGAATATAGCAGTTTAAATGAAATATATTAAATCTTCTCACCAGTGAAAAAATCCGACTTTTTTTTTAAGTTCGAAGATAATTAAATCCACAAAAGATTTCTCAGAACATATACAATTCCGATTTATGAAAAAACACATTAATAATAAGACAGTCGATTCGCTGGCAACAAAACCCCCATTATGTTTGTCACACGAAGGAACAGCAGTTATATTTCAAATGTCGCTTTGTCGGAAGGAAATGATACAGTAATAAATCGAATCGAACTTAAATCCTCAAAACGGAGGAATGAAATGATTTCCTGGAGAAAGGCTTTAATGTTTCATGTAGTGGCATAAGTTATTTTTTGTTGCTGCATTTATAGCCGTTTGTCATTTAATATGGACGGAAGTGAGGTTCCGAGGAAATATTCCAACGGAGTCGTTTCGAATACTTAAAACTAATGACGTTTCGATATTATGTATCATTTTTACTTTAAATGTGTTGTAATGATACCATAGAAAATAAACGGAAAGAATTTCTAATCTTACAAGGTTTATGTGCTCTATGAAAGTTAGTTTAACGAGTCCAAGTTAAATACATTCCTTCGATACCGCTTTTGAAGTTTTCGAGTTTTAAACTATTAAAGGGGAATGTACTGATTGAGAAATTTAGTTCAGGATGAAACGTGTTATATTGATAGTATTAATTGAGAATATTCAGTCGATAAAATTACTAAGTATAATATTGAGCAACTTTTAAGAAGATATAATTTCAGCATTGCTTACATAATAGTAAGATGTTAAAATTTAACTGTGGCTACGCAGCGTTGATAAAAATGCAATCATCTACCTGCTTTGATTCAATAATAATTTTTATTAAGTTTTGTATTAAATATTCATGTTAAAATAATTACAACAAACATTTTTTATTAAAATATTAGTAATCAGTACACAATAAATAAGTTTCGATGATGACAGAAAAGAATTATCACAATTTAATATCCAAATAGTTAAATAATATAAAAATAACTTTGACGGCAATAAATATATTTATTGTCTATTAAGCTTTTGAAATTTTTTAATTATAGGATTAAATAATTGAAAATGTTACTCCAAATTTGCAAATTTCTTAGTAAACATATTTGGAACTAGAAGAACTCTGTTAATCTATTGAATACTTTAGAAGTGTGTTCTAAAATTTGAATTACAGCTCTAAACAAATATTCTAACGCAACATCTTCTGATGGATCAACACAATTCGCATTTAATTGAACGATTTCAAATTGTTTTATGATTCCAATAATTATAGAAGTATAATTATGAGAGGAATAACGAGAAATATAATTATGACAGGAATGAATTTAAAAAAATTAATATATGCAGAAGTGCTTTTGAAATTCACTCAATTTAAGTTGTATTTGAAATAATTATTACTTTGCTTGAAAAAATAAATTTTAACTTTGATTCAAATGCTGCAAAAATGGAAAATAATTAATATTTCATAAACATATTCCTCAATAGTTCAAAAAATTTGTATTTTTTAATGTAAAAAAATAATATGGATCTAAACATGTGTAGCTAATGGACATCAACGCTACAATCATTACTGTTTCGCCATGAGGCAATTTGGTAATGTGGAAACTAAGCAATAAATTTTAAAATTTATTTCACTGAGTGAGAAACAGATACTGCGCTTTAATACACTGATGGAAAAAAAATCCCAACACTAGGAAGGAGCTGTGCTAGATAAACGAAATTTGGTAGGCGTGTTTATACATCTAAAAGATGACGTCAGTTCAAATTTCGAGCTACGCGCATAAGTGTGACACTACTAGCGACACTATGAACTTGCAAATGAGGTTTGCTTTAAATAAGCGCTGTAAGGTTCATGATCGTTATTTACAGTTGAGATTTGACTTAGTGGGTTAATGATAGTCAAGGATGCCTCTGAGAAGGCGAAAAAGCCATTATCAACAGCTCACTGAGTTTGAACGAGGTCATGTTGTAGGGCTACGAGAAGGTGGGTTTTCTTTTCGCGATATTACTGAAAGACTTGGCAAGAATGTATCCACTGTGCATGAGTATTGTCTACAGTGGTCAGGGGAAGGTACTGCCTCAAGAAGACTAGGTTCCGGGCGGCCACGTGGTACAACTGAGAGGGAAGATCGTCGTATTCGGTGTATGGCTGCGGCTAATCGTACTGCGTCTGCAGCTGAAATTCGAGCTGCAGTTGGCACCACAGTGACACAACGAACTGTTACAAATCGGTTACTTCATGGACAGCTCCGAGCCAGACGCCCTGTACAGTGCATTCCACTGACTCCAAACCACTGCCGTTTGGAGTCAGTGCCGTGAGTGGTGTCAAGCTAGTGTTTTACCCAATCAGTTTAATATAAAGCATATCCACTTTAATCCAGACAAAATAGTTAATGTCTAAACCATTAATAATAGGTATATACATTTAATAGAATATGATATAAATGAAGTAAAGAATACAACTTTATTCGGTGTGGTTACTGAAACAAAAGAATACAAAAATAATTAATTTATAGTTTATACTTTTTTGAATAAACAATATAGTTTATACTTTAAAAAAATAAAGAATACAAAAATAATTAATTTTATAGTTTATACTTTTATACAGACCCTTGATCTCCCCAAGAGTGAATATACTATTATGAGGTTTCTTTAGTAATATAAATAAAATGGTTATAAAATTTTAAAGTTTAAAATATTTTGCTGAAAATGCTATTAAGCGATCACATTCTACAAAATTTTTAATTGAAAATTTTAGAGCCTCAAACATAGTAGTTTAGCTAATAGCCAAAGGTGGCTGGTATATAAAAAAAGAAACGATCTTTTTTATGAAATAAAGAGTAGAGGTGTTGATGTTACATTAATAAAAGTGACTTAGAGTAATGCACTTGTCCAATAGAATTAATATCTGATTTGTCTTACTCGAGAGATCCATTTTCAATCCCACATCCATTCAAATCATTCTCAAAGAAAGTGTTGGCCGGTACTAGAATTTCAGCAGATGTAGTCTGTTGAGATTTGTATTGCGGGCAATTTTCCAAAAAAATTGAATAAGAAAAATTTAATTAACATAAATTTTGTTACTTAATGCAGGCTAGTAATGCTGCGCTGAGTATTTCTGTGCAAATTTATTGTGTAATAAATATCCAAATCGTTGTTATAAATATCATAAAAAATATTTTTTTTACTATAATAAATAATGCAAAAAATATTTCCGTTGTTCTAGTAAATATATTGTTGGGTGTGCTTTTGTTTTAACTACTGCGTAATTACCAGTAGTTATTAATGTAAAGTAAGCTACACCTTAGAATATTTTCCAAAGTTTTATTGGTATGTATATCAAAGAAAAATTTTTTTTAAAAATTTATTTGAATGCTAATCTTGCTTATCAGCAACTTATTCATAAAATGAGTCCAATGTAACTTCACATTAACGCTCTTAAGATCATACCATGGTCAATTCCTCCTCGAAGTAACCCTAATGTAAAAAAATATTGCTTGCTGTCAATGTAAGTCATTCTTCCATATCATCCTTCTCCAGACTATAATCCCTTTAAAAGTACTTTAAAAAGTACAAAAATGAAATGTACTTCATATTTTTTTAAAACTTTAAATGGAATCAAAACTATTTTCATGTCTAGAATGAATCTGATTTTTTTAAGATTAAGAGGCCAATTTCAGATGTATTAAATTTTTATTATCCATGTGCCATTCAATTCAATTTCAACTTAAAGCTGCTGGGAATCGTATGCATTTTTCGCAACAAAACTTGATTTGCCACTTTCATGATATACCTAGATGAATGAAACTGTCATTTGATGTTGGACAATTCTTATGCTTTTGTCATTTTTCTTTTATCCTATGTTATATTTTCATTTGATGGAAAGCCGGTTTTGTTTGCTTAGGGTATAATGACTTCTTACAGTATTTTTTTCTCAAGTTCCAATGAATATACATATCCTAAATCTATGTTTCAAAAGCCATATTCAACATTATGAAAGAAACTCATTAACACTCATTGCTATATTCACCTAAAACTACTGGCTTTTCCAATAGTACTATGATCGGGCCAAACATAAACATGTGGGAAATAAACTGTAGTACGATGATTGGACTACAACTAAATGCTATTGATTTATATTATATTTTACAGATTGATAATAATTCTTTTGTATGTTTACCACAATTATTATATCATGTTGTGATTACCTATCAAATATCCCATGAAATTAAACCAGTTCCGTTTTGTGCACAGTATTTACATTAAGTAAGACGTGCGGGTGCAACATAGGATCGATTTGCTTAATCATGTAATGACACGAAATCTGCGAGGCCTTTTTAACATTTTTGGCTCAAATATTTGAAATATAAATCGTGGTTTAAGGGGTTAAGTGTTGAACGCATACATGTATATATTTACTTTATAATCTACATACATAAAAGTTTGTGATAGTAAATATTTAACACATCTAGAAATCGGTGCTATAATTTCTAGTTCCACTCAATTTTTAATTGAACTAAATTTGATTATCTATTTATTTACTAAATAATTTTGTTAGAGAGCTCGATTGATCTTTCAATGGATAAATTAATTGATTATGATGAGAAATAACATAATCATTGACAGTGTCAATCGAAAAGAATAATAAGCCATACTTTAATACTATATGAATGAAAATATTGTGATTGTCAGAAAAATGTACATTCTTCTCGTTGGAAAAACTTCCGAAACTTATTTATTCTGTGATAACTCATTTCCTATCAACTTCGCATTTTACGGTATGTACAAAAACAGCTCTTCACGGCGAATTATCTCAGAGATAGAAAAAGTTATCTTTTGTATCAGGAATTTCTAAAGCGTACTATTAAATAATAACTGCAAGGAAAGCCACTGTAGATAGAATATTACAGAGCTAATTCTTACTTCTTGTTTGTACCATAATATTGCGAATTTTAAGATTTAGAATTGTGTTATTTTTTTTTATCATTCTTATCATTTTTGAATTTCCTTAAATAGAATTATGAAATTTTATTTTGTCATATTCAATCTGTACTTTTAGCAAAAGGAAAAATAAATACTAGAGATTATTTTTGGACTGGAAAAAAATCAATTTAAATTTCTAAAATAAATCTTTGCAAAAATTGTTATTGTCATAATCATGGCTGAAAAAAATCCATATTAATGGAAATTATGAATCACAAATTTCAGTTGATGAGGAGAATCTGCCATTGATTGACCTTGTTAATTATATTAAAAATCTTTTGTCTATCATAAATTATATGATATACAAAAGCAATGAAAAATTAATGAATATATTATTTTCATTGGATTTTGGTTTATGAATTATATACTGCATAATGAGGTGATATCATCATCATTAGCTACCCAGATAGGAATATACTCTGTTATAAATATTTTGATGCCAACTGCAAGATTCCTTAAATATACCACAGTTGCAGTCTATCTATATTTCTCATATATATCAGTAAATTGTATAATCATATTAATATATAATTGTATAATTATATTATATCAACTCATTCCTATAATTATATTTTATTTACAAGTGAAATTATTTCTCTATTTTTCACAAGGCATCAATGGATTGAGGGTTTAGCTAGGTTTAGGTTTAGGTTTTTGTATTTCAATGAATTCAACAGCAATTTAATTTTATAAAGGCAATTAAAGTAAAGCTAATTTTTTTCATGAAATTGGTCTCCAGTATAATAAAACAGGGGGAAATATATCTCAGAATACTGGTAATATAAAAATCTTCAGTTATTCATCGAGATGCATTTAATCATTTTCTTGCTGAATATATTCACGAATTTAAAGATGAATAAAAATAAATTTTCCAAATTATAAAATTATAAATTTTACAGAGTAGAGTCACATACGATTTATGAAAAATTCAATCTTGAATAATCTAAATATAACTTAAAATTCGGGACATTTAATTTAAATGGTTCATAATTGATGAGAAAATTAAAGCATTTATTTAAGTTTCTACAACAGTTTATCAATTATTTTTGCATAACTTAAAACTTGTGCTGTGGTTTCAGAGAAAAAAATTCACATGATGTACTTGCCATGATGTAGATGCCAAAAATTGGAAATATATTTCAAATTATATTTGCATAGATACGTTATACTCTTGTAAATACATAACTTTCTGAAGCTGTCAAGCTCATAGTATTTAAATGTGCTGACAATACTGCATATTCAATGGATAATGAATGATATTTAAAATTTTAAATAGCCTGGTTTAAAATTCACAGTTAGGTAGATAGTTTTCTTGCAATGTTATAATGCATGCAGCATATCCGAAAAGCGAGAATGTTGCTTTTTTTCTAATAGAAGTATGTTTCTGAAAAGAAAAAAAAAGAAGAAAAAAACATCGCCCTAGCGCAGTTCTACGATAAGAGGCTGAATTTGAAATGGTGAAATAAGATATTTTTGATGAAGGAAAAAGAAAACCTACCAACGTCAGGCTTTATTATTTTGAGCAAGCATTGAAACATTTCGATTTCCGATGGTGATTTCAAGCAGATGTTTCAGGAGCAAAAAAAAAACCTGTCCTCTCAAATGAGTCTCAAGATTACTCTTTCGATATATCTAGAAGTAGCGCTATATCACTACACGCAGGTGGCGCCTCAGAAATAACGATCTAGGCATTTCCCGTACTATGTTTTGGCAGGCATAGCTTTGTATCGAGATATATGGAGAACATAGGTACTTTATTCAGTGGGCTTTGAAAATACAGGGTAGGTCACATTGTATTTCAGGAAACGGGGAAAAAAGGGTTATCGATTTTTTTTTCATGAATAGACTTCATATAAAATTCATCTAAATTTTATAATGCATGAATATTTTAGATGGCAAATTGTATGACTTATTCGGTATTTGAATTTTAAATAGTGTATTGTAATTTGTATTCATTTGCAGTTAGAAAAAATTCTTTCATTTAAAAAATATTGTAATTAAAAAATTATTTACTAAACAATTGCTATCAATTTTCGATTATTTTGATAGTATTAATATTTAGATTAATCTATACTTATAATAAAGCTCAATGTGTGTGTGTGTGTTGGCGCTCTACAGGCCAGACCGTTGGACCTACAGCTACCAAATTTAGTACATGTGTACCTTGGACATTGGGAATGTGCACCTCGGAGCCCTTTTTTCGAATTTTTAATTAGAATTTGAATTAATTAAAATTTAAGCGAAATTTCGACGTTTTTCCGCTATAAATTCCGAAAATATTATCGCACAAACATGATTTGAACATAAATTTAAAGATTAAAAAATTAGCTTTCTAATGGCATCAGTGTTTTAACGTATAACTTAAGCGTCTATTTTTAACGAATTTTTAAAGAAATATTTTAACCATTTTTTTTGAGCACGTGACTGGATAAAATAAAAGAAAACAATGACGGAAGTTGAAATAAAAACAAAACTATCATCGTAAATCAAGTCTAAAGAAATGCAACTTTTAGCACGTGACTGGATAAAATAAAAGAAACATAAAATGTGATATTTTCTACAAAAATAAACGCAAAGCAGAGGTTTCTATAATCGTTTGCAATATCTAAATCATTCAACAAATCTTCTTTATTTATGGTAAACCTGATTGAATTTAGACAGGATATGCATTAAACTCCCGACTATGGCATATTATATAATCGTTTGCAATATCTGTATCATTAATTCCATAATTTTTTTCCATTATAAAATGTGATAGTTTCTAAAAAAATAAATGCAAAGCCAAGTTTTCTATAATCGTTTGCAACATCTAAATCATTTATTCAATATTTTTTTTTCCTTTTTCGCTTTTAAAAAAAAAACATATTTAATATTTTGGCACCACCACGGAAAAAAAAAAGATTTTTTAATTTCTGGCCAATCAATGCCCGGCATTACTTCAAGGCTAATGAATATGTGATTCAATTGAAATTTTTAGAACGCATTACTTATGGCGAACCAGCTGGTCGCCAAAGGCGGCTAGTTAGTAATAAAGCAAATGATATGGGATTTTATCAGTTAGGGAAAAAAAACCTAAATACCTCCTATGTCTAAGAATTTCTTTAATTTAAAGAAAGACAATTGTGTTTTAAAAATTTCATAAATTTATTAAAAGATTGCAATCAAATTTAAATTGTTTTAATATTATTAATTAACGAAGGAGTACACTGTATATTCTTTTTAGTTTAATATTCATGATTTGAATTTCTTATGTTAAGTGACATACATGATGATGATGAAGCACTCCTGCAAAACTCTCTATAAAAGGGAGTTATTTGACAAAAAAAAAGTTCAAATTTAGTAAGTTAATTCTTCTTGTGCAACAAGTGTTCATTAAGAAGGGATTTTACAAAAATTTTACTAGTTTTTCAATTAAGGATTAATCTAATTGTTAAGGGTTTTCAGAAGTAATTGGTGAAAATATTATTACATTAATCGTAATTTAAAATTGCTTTCCCAATGCTAATAACTCAATTTAAGTTGAGGGTTTTAAAAAATTAATAGAGTGAGGAAACCTAAATTATTATCTTGGTATCGTATTTTAGTTTAAAGGGTCAAAATTTTTTAAAATATTTTCATTTATGACTTTACAAAACAAAGTAATCGATCTTCAAGTATAGGTATTTTAATAGTATTAAGATGCGGTTTCTTTAATATAAAGGGCAATGCAGGTTTTGCATTAAAATTTTTTTATCATAATATGAATCTCGACAGTTTATAAAATAAATTAATATGGATACTTTTTCATACAAAAGAATTGTGAAGAATTATGACAGTCACTGGTATATGTAAAAATGATTTATGTTACACTGAGACTTATTTTATTTAGTTAAATAGTACATCATTTATGCAGAGTTTTAAATAAATAATAATTTAAGAGCATTTAAAACCATATTTTTATAGAAATATATTCAATAATTTTTTTCACACTTTTGTGTCTGTTTTCTCTTGATATTTTTTTCCTTATTTCAAAGATCCACTTTCGAACAGGTAGAATACTTTGTGTCAGAGCCAAATAGAAAATTCCAATTAACAATAATGCTGATGTAACATTTCTTGTTTTCCCTAAAAGCCGTTCCTCAAAGGAAAAACCGGCTAATGTGTGGCCGATGTCGCATTCCTAGACTCTTAGCGATCAGCCGTATTCCATGGAGGCTATCATTCTATTTATTATTAATACAATCTCTCTTTAGGCAGCATCATATATTTATTCAATAGTCTAAGGGTGTCAACAAGTTTTTTACTTGCCTTCCATCACTCATTAAAGATTTAAACATCATTAATGGATGAAAAAACACACACAACGTAAATAAAAGTGTTATATTTACGTATAAAAGTGCATTTTGTTCTTTTTAAAAAATTACTAATCAAATCAAAAATATAACGTAAATTTAAAGATATAATGGTAAAGATACGAAGTATAATCACCTTAAAATTTTATTTGGTTTTTACAATTTTTACATTTTATTTTCTAAACTATTAAAATTAGAAAATAACAATACCTGTAAAAATTAAACCAAAACCAATAAAATATGTAAAAATTAAACCAAAACCAATAAAATATGTAAAAATTAAACCAAAACCAATAAAATATGTAAAAATTAAACCAAAACCAATAAAATATGTAAAAATTAAGCCAAAACCAATAAAATAAATAAAAACTAAAACAAAACCAATAAATTAAATAAAAACTAAAACAAAACCAATAAATTAAATAAAAACTAAAACAAAACCAATAAATTAGATAAAAACTAAAACAAAACCAATAAATTAGATAAAAACTAAAACAAAACCAATAAATTGGTTAAAAACTAAAACAAAACCAATAAATTGGTTAAAAACTAAAACAAAACTAATAAATTGGTTAAAAACTAAAACAAAACTAATAAATTGGTTAAAAACTA
>JAPMOQ010049730.1:87681-103093 GCA_026543055.1 Argiope trifasciata | reverse complement strand
TACATAAATTTACTTTCTTGACTTCAATTTTTGTAACATAAATGTAGAACCAAATCGAAGGTAGGAAGTGGCTTGAGATAGAAACTACTTTGCTTTAATACAGATATTGACTCTGTCGGAGGGGGGGAGGGGGGGGGTTGAAAGAAAGTCAAAAATTCCCTGTATATTTTTATTTCGGATTTTAGTCTCTAATTCTTTTTTTTTTCACTTTATGACAAATATTTTATATGAATAAAAGTATTTTTCTTTATAAAAAAATTAAATCCCTTTCTGTACAATTTGGTTTCTGGGTTATTTTAATTTAAATTAGATTTCTTAATGATAACTAGTTATTTATGATTCTTCCAATAAAGAAGGAGTTTAATGACATCGAGTCCCCTATGAAATCATTGCGCTACTAAAATAGTGTGTTGTTTTAATATAATTCAAAGTACACGCTTGTTTTTTGAGATAATATAATATTCTTCCTTGATTAATTATATAAACTGAACAAATAATAAGGAGAATTTTGCTTTCTTAACTTTGAATTTGTGTTTTATGGTAATAAAGCCATCTTGGGCCAAATATTATATTAAAATATTTATATCCATTTATAATAAAATCGTACCATGGAATGCTCACGAAATCCATATATTTAAAAATTTAAAATAATAACAATAAGCTAAGCAAAGATATAAGTTATGACACAAGACAGTTTGGCTACTGTTTATATACAATTATAAAAACCAATATTCTTTAAAACACTGAAAGGGGTTAACGTGAGGAGTTACGAAAAACAGCTGACCCACAACAGTATGAGTCAATCTAATAATAAAATGTTAACCTATTTGCATCATATTCAAATTTGAAAAAAAAGGCCCATATCACGGAAAATTTTTTATTTCATATTTACGTGTAAAATTGTATATAAGTAAAAAAAAATACCTTTTTGAACCTTATTTGTAAGTAATTTTGTTCAATGTGGTAATATTTGAAATGTGGGATGCATATAGGTATATGGTATATAATATGTAATAATAATATATAATATAGTATATATCATATTATATGCATAGTATATAATATGATGCAACGTATATATACGCTGAAGTGATAGTGAACGTATTTAGCGTATTTATACGCTATTAATGCAAATGGGTTAAACGCTAAGAAGAAAATAAAGAAACATTTTCTACAAAAATGTGTAAAACAACATAAAACCTTTAAAAATTTATCAAAATGATAGTGGCTTCTCCTTCATTAGTAGATGCTGGTAAATGATCGGATATGACCTACCATAAACCTAATTAAAATGTAATGACGAGGTAGGGTAACACTTTTATTAGAAATAATAAAAAAAAGTTTCCCTCAGACAGTGCCAGCCGATTTTACAAAATAATTTTTATGCAAATTATTATACTCTAAAAAAGATGAAAACAAAATGATGATACATTAATGTAATTAAAAATGATTCATTTATGTAAAAAGTAAAAATAAATGAATTGTTTTAATGTTGCAAGTATTTATACATTAATTATTTCAATATAACTGTAAATATAAAACATTCAAATTTCTTTTGCGCATAAATGACAGTGATTTTTTAATTTTTATTATTTTTATTTTAATCTTCAGATCAGTCTTCCTGAAACTATAAACTATAATCTTAGAAACTAGATAGACACAAAATCGAAATTTTATTGAGTTAATCCATTAATTGATAATTAAGTTCAGAGAACATTATATTGTCATCAGGCACAAATAAAAGTAACCCTTTGCTCTCCGAAAATTAATTTGATGCATAATTCGTTTAATATAAAAACGTTTATCAGGTCGTAAAATAAATATATATATATAATTGCTTTAAGAATTCTTCCAAAAAAATTGTCATATTTTTACCACTCTGTAATTATTACTGACAATCAAAATTTTAAATAAATACATTAAATCTCAAAATGATGCAGTCTTAAATAGAGCCCGTGAAGAGCCATAGATAACAAAGGAGAAAAATATCTAATACACCAAGAAGTGAATGGTATATCTAAAACGAGACTCCTTCAATACAAATATGAAATAGAGCAAGTTGATTAAAATGTTTAAAAAGCAAACAAAAAAGTATTTAACTTACTACATAAGGTTTTTTTACAAGTCAATAACAGCCTCATAAACATAAATAAGCCATCTGATTGAATGCATTAATATTTTATCAATAGCAAAGAACCATTTTGAAAAACCTAATTTATAGAGTATAAAAGATGGAAAAAGAATAAAAATTGTCATAAAGTTTAATTGAGAATGTAATAAGATAAGATTCAGACATTCAAAAGCTCTTGGGTTCGATTTAACCCTCCAAATTTGCCATAAAATCGAAATGTTAATTGAGAACTACGATAAAACTTTTATGTAGGTGAAGAAAAGTATAAAAGTGCAGAATAATCATGAAAGTGTGTAATAAAAGAACTTAATTTGCGTCTATTACTTTGAGGTGAAAATAAAAGTAAAATTGTCGATAAGGGTCCCTATTTCGAGAATTTTCTTTTTGAACATCTAAAAAATACTACTGAATTCTAATTATAATGATTACAGATTATTTATTGATTTAAATTAGTACGTTAATGAATAAAGCAAAGAACCTGAATATTGCACATTCTAGTAATTAAAACTTTAATCTCTGTATACTGTTAAACATTGAGAATGAGCAACAACAAAAAAATATTTTGTATTAATTTTTATTTCTTTCTCTTTTTATCAGAATTTTAATTATAAATTGCATTGGGCAGCAAAATCGTAAAAGAAACTTTCAAGACATCAGAAATTGTGCCTTCAATTTGGAAATAGTGTAAAAGTATTTAAGTTTAATCTGGTCATAATTAGAAAATAAGTTATAATTTTAAATTGTAAGAGTAATCTTAAACTTAGATTTTGATTTTGAAAGTCAATTAAAATGAATAATCATATTAAATAATAAAGATCTTTCCAAAATTTTGCTTTCGTGTTAATCAAAATAATTTGAAATGAAGTAATATGAAAGATGCAGTTTGTTTCAAAGCTGAAAACGAATCAAAAAATTTAGGTTCAACTAAGAAATTTTACTGCAATTTCATGCCTGATTTAATCATCAAACCCTATTTTTGTCATTGATATAATTCTTTGAATCATAGCTAATATATTAACCATAAGTAAATTTTGAAACTACATAATAGGATCGCCAGATATTTCATCTTAATGTTATGCTAGCGCAAAAACATAATATTCAGCTTTATTATTAATCATGATTAATTATTAAGAGCCACATAACCCAGTAGGCTGTTTTTACATTATATGTGGAATAATAAATAAAATCATCATAAGAATAAAATAATAAATAAATAGTGAATCAATCATCTGTCAACCTTTGCAATTATAGAAAATAACCATGAGATATTTGAATGTTTATGCCAGAATCTGTTATTCTCAACTTTTTTTTTTGATATGGCACAAAATTTGGCGACACACAAAGAAAAACATAAGTTTAAAATTTATTTACTTACCTATAATAAAACACTATACAAAAAAGTTTATGATAATAATTTTGAATGTAAAATAAAATAATATGTACTACAAAAATAACAATACGTTTATTAAGGGTTTAATTACAAAGCAATAATAAGAATATTTTTAATGAGATATTGATATATTTTGATCATTTCATCTATATTTGGTCGTAAAAATGACAGTGCTACTCTCATACCATCTTCTATATTTAACAGCTTCTATGTTTTTCATTTTTATGTTGTTTCGTACAGAAAATCTAAATTCACATAAATAAGATGTAGATTAAAATAATATTTTTAAAGTGTTTTACTTAGTTCAATATCGCAAAAGAAGTGATCATTTGATATATTTCGATTGAATTATGTCAATGATGTTTTTATTCCTTCTGTTTACTCATAGTGAACTAAAAGTAAGAAATTAGAAAATGTCCTAAATTGGACCATGGTCTTAAACTAACAAAAAGGACAATAGCTTGATACCGATCAAAATGAATTAAGGAGTTGAATTTGGAAAACGCAACTATTGAGTACAATTTATATAAAAACGAGTTATTGGATACCGCGCTGTAGTGATGATTAACCGATTTCTACCTCCTAAAGCAATTCTCAAATATTCAAGCGTTATTCTCAACTTAGTTTCAAAGTTGGAACTTTAATTTCCTGCATTCAGAAATAATGCATTAAGTTTCTCAAGTCTTAGTATCTGTCGTTCCTTAGATACAATTGCCAGTTGCTAAAATCGAATTAAACGCTGTGACAAATGTTTTATGGCGCCTGCTTGGCGCTTTCTTTTCTTTCTTTCGTTTTTTTTGTAATATGTTTTTTTCCTTTTCCACCATCCTCCATTGCTGTGAAATCTTAGTCGCAGACAAATAGATATCCATTACAAGAAAAAAAAATTGCATACTCTGAGAAAGCATACTGACACTTTGTATTGCTCGCAGTCTAAAACAATTAATATATAGCAAAATGAGATTTTTTTTCTTTTATCCGATTCCTTTTTAATCATTACAAATCGCGTTCTTATTGAGGTTTTAATATTTGTTTTCTTCATGTTCACCTTCATGTTTTCCAAGAGTCCCCTTCCATTTCTTGCTTTGAAAAGAATTTTCAGAACATAAAATTTAAGATTATCCGTCGTTATTTAGCTACAAATTTATGAAAAAAAAATAATTGATCTTACAATTCGAAACATGCGCACTCAATATATTATATTAATAGTTACTAAAGAAATTAACAGTTACTTAATATATAAATGTAATTATTTAAGTGTAATGTGAGCATATGTGAATTATTTTAAACAAGGCGTTAAAATCTATAATGAAATAATCGATGACTTAAAAAATATGGGTAAAAAAAAATTTATTTTTATGCTTCATCTTCTCAAAATTAAAAGAATTTAGAATATTTACCTAGAAGAAAATGCAAGTAAAAAAATCCATTCAGAAACTTAAATAAAGAAAAAAAGGCTTACAATTTTGCTTCAAAAATAAAGATTTAACTACAGTGAAGAATATAATATAATTCTCCTTCTTCTAATTAAACCTAATACAAGTAAAAAAGCCAATGCACGTGCAGTTTCTATGAAACTGCATGTGCCACGGAAATGAAAATTTAAATGATGTTAGTAATAAATCTTTATTTTTTGTTTATTTATTATCTAGTTTTATTCAAGATATTAAATTTGGATCTGAGCATCATGTAATAATTTTCGAAATAAAAAATAACTCTAGAAGTCTTATTTAATGTGGCAATATTTTTGAAGAGTTAATGTTTAAAATAACAGTGAATGTCAATATATTTATGGTGCAAATGAAACAAAACTTGCCAGTTTGTGTGTGTGTGTTTGTGAGAGAGTGAGTGTTGTTTTCCTCGCCTTCTAAACACAGTTCAAAATGTCGATACCCATCTTAAAACAACCCTCCTGTTCCCTTTAAAGAAGCGATAGTAATGCTAATATAATTTAATGCTCCTATAACACGTCCATCTCGTTTTGAAGATATCATATGTGAGAAGGCACAAAGATTATGAAAACTTTAGACAATGTTACAAGGTTAGAGAACATTACCATTGTTTAGACACATAAGAGAGTGTTACATTAATCTTACCCATTGTTCCACGCAACGAATTATCATTCAGAAGCTTAAAGCTTTGTTTCTTGAAGCTTAATAGACCTGTTCCTTAAGCATTAAATTCTTTGTGTAAATTTGGTTTAAAGTCTCAAGACACCTGTAAGCTTGCTGAGAAGGATATTAAATCTTGTTTTCTTATTATTCCTTTCCTTTTTTCCTTTCTACTTTTCTACAAGCATTAATTAAATAGAATAAAAGTCATCATTAACTTAGAAATATTGATTTTGCTGACGCAATTTGAAATGATGGTAGTTTAAATTCAAATTAGATTGCAATTCAAAATCTATAATTTTCTCATAATAAATTGTCATCGTGATCCTTTTTTGATTAACTTTCATTGCAGATTTCTGACAAAACATAATTGAAATAAAGTTTATGAAAAAAAATGATTAATCATGTTTAATTGAGATATTACTATCATATAATCTCTTTCATTTATCTCATTTCTTGGGTTCGATAAAATGTAATTAAATAATCCTTAAAATGAAACTAATAATTGTTACAATATGTAATTACAATTCGATATTCTATTTAAATTTAAAGCAATCAAAACCCAGAAAAATCATGAAAAGGGCATCCAAAGAACATATCATTAATTCATGATTTATATGCAGAAGGAATAATGAAATCACACCAAAGTTATTTTTGAAATCATGAAAAGCGGCATTCATTCTGATTATCCAAATTATTTTGTTTTATTGTTTTAGAAGGCATTGGGAAAATAGATTAAGTTGTCGCTTGAAATGATTAGATATTCATTTATCTGCATATAAAGCAAAATTTTGTTTCTTTGTTTAATGCCAATTAAAAGTTAATATCCAAATGTCTCCGCTACCGATTTCATTTAGAATGTAACAAATGCGTTGCTTCTAAATATGGAATTAATATTGTGCCAACGAGTATACTTTGACAATCGTCCATGGGAAATTTCTATAGTGACTTGAAATTCCTTCATTAAAAAGTTTTCTTCATATTATTCATCTGTTATAAGTCATAACATCAAGTATATAATCAGACCATGAGAAAATACCAAAATTGTTTCTATAATCTGTTAATAAAAATGTGGAAGACATATTGGAAATATAATACAAGCAGAATCTTCAATTGAGATATGTAGGAAATATTTTTTTTCATAATCAAATACTGTCTTGAGATTTTGGTAGTTTTATCTACGAATATAAATATTTCCTGTTGATGTCTATGACGCCTGAAATTTTTCTTCAAATGAATCTCAATTCATTGGTGCCATTCTAATTCTATTATATGGCACAATTACTTCAATTATATATGATCTAGCATCTAAAATCTATTTTCTAACTCTCAAGAATTAGAAATCATAAAACATAGTATAACATTTATTAACGAAAGCGGAAACAACACGAACACAAAGATATTCATCGTTACAACTCTAATTAAACATCATAAATGTAAACAGCTAAGCATAAAAAAGAAATTTATCAAAGTTCTAGTAAAACTGCGCATGCTCTGGTTTCTATGCCAACACATCTGGAAAGGGAAAAGGCTTCTCTAAGACGAAACAGTTCCATGATTAAACTTTTTCAAGATAAAAGCAAACAGTTGGTAAGAGAAAAAAAAAAAAAAGAATAAGTTATCATAAAGTAGAGAATGCGATATGATAAGAATACTAACAATATTTCAAAACTTGTTTGTTTGATGAAAATGCAGATAATTTTTTTAATTAAAATTTTTTACTAAGAATTGCAATTCGGGTCAAATATAAATAACAAAAATCTAAAATACTCGTGAGTGAACCGTCTTTCAAAACAAGTAGTATTTTTCAGTAATTGCTTTTAAAACCGAAGAAATAAAAAATACTAATGGGATTTGTAAGAATAGATGTCATTTTCGCCATTTTCCTTTCACATTCAAAGTAAACTGCATTGGGAAAATGTCATTGAAATGGCTGAATAAATGTTAATTATACATCAACTGTGGAAAAAAATATCTAGATTATAATCGATCTATTAATTGAAGAAATCATTTGGTGACATTTAATTACTCTTATCGTTACTATTTCAAAAGATGTATTTTTAAAAGTTTTATTTTAATTATTGGTGACATAGATTAATATGAAACAGAGAGATAGTATAAATGTTATTCTTTTAAAGATTTTAAGCCAGAAAATATAGGATTTCTGACGTCCAAATTTTTATGTCGTTTAGCTATCACATTTTTATACTATGCTTTCTGTTTAAAAAAATCTACTTGTTATCGCTGATAATCTGGAAAAGTTTAACCGGAACTAAAAATACCATTCTATTTTGAAGAATGTTCTCATTAATAATATGCAAATATGCTTTCACACGAATGGGTAATATGCATATTTATTTTTGTTTAATCTTGATATTCCTTATTACAAACCCTAATATTTCGCTTTTGTCCCTAGATATAAATATTTTTCAAATTAGCTTCAAAATAATCGGAGATACACGAGAAAAAAATATAGAGAGATTGCTTCAGTATAGGCGAATGTAACAAATAGGTGGTACTACTATTACGTTCTTTATACAAATGTTCTTTTCAATACTTATAATATTTCTCCAAGAAATATATATATATAGATATATATCGTCATTAGCACTAAAGTAAATAAGAATTCGAAGTCCATTTTTTTTAATTGGAATTAATTAATTAATACTATTTTGGAATCATAATTTTTAAAATAATGATTTTGGGAGTTAATAATAATAAAATTATTTTAAACTAAAAACGTTTGGATCAAATACAAAATGAAAATCATGTTTTTATTTTACGAAACATGTTCCTTTAAGTTCTTATAAATAATTTCTTCAAGTGCAATTGGCTGCCTTTTTTCCAAATGAAATTTCGTTGAAATTTAACTGGAGTATTGTTTGCTCCATGCAACAATATTTTTCTTCATTTTAAAGTTTATTTTAAAAATAAAAACAATTATCCTAATGCAAAGAAACATTAAAAACCTGCTTCATTTTCCGTTCAATTGTAACGATCTCTTAGAATTATCCGATAATACTTTTGAGAAATTGCAAGACCTCCAAAAGTAAGAGAATTATTCTTTTCAAAAAGTTTTAATTATTACTACATACATTAAAAATCATTTGTCGGGCATGGAAATTTAGAATAATGTTTTAAATCTTGCGATTGGCATTGACATTTTTACGGCTTTCTTTTAAAAAAATATTTTAACGTGTGAGTTTCGAAATTAAATAAAACGGTAAAATATACTTTCATACTTTTAAAATTGTTTAACTTTAATCTAGCTTATTATTTTAATGTAAATCATAAATAATTCTTAAAAAGATATTAATTTATTCTTAAAAAATATTTTGGAATATGTCAAAAGATAAAACGGAAATTCTCATTAAAATTAAGAAATCACATTTTTAATTGCTTATAATTAACTCATATACCGTTTACTCAATATTTCTAATTATGTATTTGAGTTATTTTAATCTGCATAATTGTGACATGTTTCTCAAATCGGATGTTGCAGTCTGAAAACTTTGAGTAATTCTAAATACGTAGAATGACTTCTTGAAAAATGTTTCATGCACTTATAGAGAACATATATGTACAGCGACAGGGATTTATAGTTTTATTGATAATTAATTAGTTTCGAAATTAATTACAATATCCGGATATTTTTTTGATGGAAGGTAGAAGATCTTTTTCATCTTTGCAACGGTGTAACATTTGACAGTTATTTAGCTTCCTCAATTTATGATATACGATGATGTAAGTTGTTTTTTGGACAATTCTGTTTTCCTCATAACGGTACGTTATTTCAACTCCTAAGTATCAATTAATAAATCTGTTTCAAATGGTTGAAAATTTTGAAACAATGACAGCTTTTAGTAGTAAATTTCAATTACCAAATTAAAACTGCAATTACCTTGTTAATTACAAAATATAATTTTAAGAAATTTTAAAATTATTTTTAGGAGACGGGTTGTTCAAGTCATGACAGCACCTAAATACTATACAAGTGATAATAGCGTTAGCAAAATGCACTAATGTGTCAGTAGTCTTATTGTTTTCAACTGATCATCAGTAAAAAAAGCATCTCCCTCTGAGAGTGGCACTAAAAGGTAAGTTTTTATTGTTATCTCTATTATTTTCTTGCATATATTATTAGCTTTTATAATAAAAATATATGTATATTTCTTTATAATTATATTTTCATAATGCTTTAACATACATTACCTTGATTAGCATAATTTTGTAGATAAAAAAAGACTTAAATCTGTTTGGTAAACAGGAGGTTAAAAAGTTAAATAAAAGTGTTTGAAATATTCTAGAAAAACACAATTTAATGCATGTGGAAAAAATGTTTGTTTTATTTTTATGAAAAAATCAATTATAAAATAAAAAAATATCATTTTTTCCGATACATGAAGCTTTTCATGATTAATTTGTAGATTGAATAATATATTTTTCTCTGTTGAAATATACGAACAGAATCATTTTAATATGTGGGCTTTCAATCCATTCAAATGCACAGATGCTAGAAAGCGTGATCCACAGTATTACTTATAGGCCGTATTGGTCTGGTGGTAAGGTGGTAAGCTTTATAACCGGAGGGTTGCAGTATCGAGACCCGATTCCACCGAAAAATTGCCGTGCAAGTGAGTCTGATGCACGTTAAATCTATCGGGGCCAGGTGTTGTACTCGTCATCTGATAGCGGTTCAAAATTACGAGGTCCGTCTCATAAAAAAAACTAAACTAAACCACATTATTACTTAAGGTTTCGCTTGCAAGAATCAGAACAGACTGAAGTCTCAAACTCAGGTTTACGGGGTAGTCAAACTTTCATCTGCTAACTATGTGATTATCACCAAAGGTTCTGTTAATCAGTTGTTAAATAGACTCAGCTAAATGAGGTGGGGCTCCATCTTGTATAACGATTATTCATTGTGTGCATTTTCTTTTTTGCAAAACAAGAACAGATTAGTTTTCTAGAATTTTACTATGATATTTATTTTTGCGGTAAAGCAAAATAATCCAGTTGATGTAAAATTTTCAAAAAACAATGAGCAATAATAAAATCTACAGTCATATCAGAGTAAACTGTAACAAACTTTGAGTGCAAACGCTTTCCAAAACCATTATGCACAAGACGTTCACTAGTCTTTGAAATTTTTAATTAGTTATCAAATTTCGGAAGAATGGAAAGCAATTCTAGTTTCAAACCTTTGAATCACAAGTTCAGAACAAACTGACGCATTATACCCTCTACCGTATCCGTAATCATATGTCCATTTAGAAACATACGACTGCACTTTTAAAATCTTTCTTGGATGAATCCCTCTCTTTTCATAAATAATTTATTATAATCATATTGATCATAAATAATTTATTATAATCATATTGAAAACACTTGCAATAATAGATTTGAGAAAAATATTAAATTTATACCATAGACTAATATTTTTTATATGTTTAGTGCCAAATCCCTGCAAGCTGTTTACTGGGGTAACATCTATATTATGGAGATGCGAGAACTTTTTACAGAGACCACTTTGGATCAGTTTATTCAAATGAATACTAACATTTAATAAAATAATTTGGACTAAAGTTACGTCTTTAAATTGTGTAATAATAATAAATTAAAGCAAAGCTCAATGAGATCAATGTAAATAAGAGAATTAAAGTAAGTAAAATTATAAATTATTAATTGAGAAGATAAACTTCCATTTCCCCTTCTGAATGACATATTAAGTGCTAAAGCTAATCATAATTAGAATTTCCTGTCCTTAACAGAGTTCCGCTGCATCAGAGGGATAGTAAATGCTACTTAAGGAAGGAAATATTTTTCCACTCGACCTTACATTTCTGTAGATATAAATAAAGTCTGTTATACTTAATATATTAATAGTATACTATATTTTATAAACATAGTTTGTTCATCTCCTCACTATAGAAATTCAAGAATAAAATTTATCTTAACGAAATATTTAACTGTCGTTATAGGAAAAATTGTTTGCGAAAAGCGCAACTTGCATGAGATTAATTAGAGAATATGTGTAACTAATTAAATTAATTATACATGCAACTACTGAAAGCGAATCTAAAGGAAAGCGAAAAATTGAATTATTTTAAGTTTTCAAATTAAAACAAATTAGCTAATGAGTTTATGAGCCTTTATTCCCAAAGGAGTTTTCTATTCCATTCTGTATGAAGCATTTTATTATATTTTGATACGAAATGAATAAAATATAAATCGATAATTAAATATGGTGAAATAAATGCAGAAATATTTTGTTTAAAGTTGAGTTGGTCCCTTGGAGAATTTTAATGGTATAGAAAAGAAAAAATCTTTAGCTAAACAATTCAAAGGACCATTTCTAAACGACGTACTATTTATTGGGTTTGTTTTCAAAATGCAACAAAATATTAACTTTCTCGCAAAGTACAAATCATATTTATATCCTTTTCAACAAGGATTTAGAATAGTTTTTTTATTATTTTCTGTTTATAATTTTAGAAAATATCAATAATGTTTTTAAATTTAAATGCTTAATATTACAGGATGAATTACATTTCAATTTTTGCTTTTTCTGACGATCAAGTTGTTAACAAAAAGATGTAAGAAATCACTTTTCATGCAATCCTTACAATCACTATTATATGGCTCTCTTCTAGTTTTTCTGTTATATTTTCTCAAAACAATATCTTTTCCGTTGAGCTGTAAAAGCATTGAATGTTCTTATTAGATACTTTACCTTCATTTTATTTAATTCATTAATAAATAGGGTAATAATTAACTTCAGATAAATTAAATGCAAAATTCAAATCTGTAGTAATTGAAGTCTAGGTTTTGCAAGGTGTGACATTGATGAACATTCTCATGTTTATGAATAATATTTGAATTAATATCTTAATAGACAGGATGACCATATCTCTCTGAAGGATTTCAAGAAAAATTTCGTTTAAAAATTTGGCCTTCTTTTAAATTCGACGATTTTCGTTTTCGTTTTATCTTAAATTTGATGTAAAAGCATATGCCAAATTTCATTTATCAGATCAATTGTGTTCCAAGAGTTTTTTTTTATATACATGCAACGAAAAATTCAGAAAAAAAGGTTATTTTAATTTCGGTGGGATTTTAATTTAAAGATTGAAACTTTTGATAACAAGAGTATTTTTGACATCAATAGTAAAGACACTGTGTTTTCATTTCATTCTCGAAAGAGTAAATAAAATTAAAGAAAAAACTCAAAGCACCGGAAATAATTGAAAATTGTGGATACAATCCTTTTTGGGAAGTTTAGATCAAAGATTCAAAATTTTCTTTACAAAATCTTTTTATAGTGAAGTTTCTAGCCATCATAAAAAATGCCATAAAGTTTCAAAAAGAAGTTTGAAGTTTACTTCATATCCCCTAGAATAAAATATACACCTTATATTTTCAAGACATCAACAATACAAAAGCATCTTTATTTCTAAATCTTTTTTCTAGTGAAATGAATATCTCCACCTTGTCATATTCTGAGTGAATATATATAAATGTTGATTTCAAAAATACCACGTCAACTTATGATGATACATACATCTCAAAGTATCCCAATGAAAAATCATCAGCCACTTGTTTCTCAGTGAATTATGTCAAATAAAATGAAGCCATAAAAAGACATCTCAAATGTCGAATAAAGATGCCAAGCCATCAACTACGATGCATTAAGGTCAATGTAAGGATGAAGTAATGCTATAGAGGGCGCTGTTGACTTTCATTTTATTCAAATCTCTTTCTGATATCATAAATATATTAATGTTGCTTCTTTAACAGTCTTTCATGCAAGAAGGAACGTCGTGTTTTGAAATATTGCTTTCAGAAAATACTTTGTTTCAATTTTTTGAAAGTAGCTGCGTGATTCTTTTTTGTTATGTCATTCTTTTCTTGGTTTAAACATATTTGATTTAATTTTAAGTAGTTCTTTGTAGTTACTTTAGCATGCTTTCTAGAAAACTAACCGTTTTCTTAAGCTTCAAATTATACATATATATTTATTCAGCTTGCAGAGCATCTTATATTCTTAAAAAACCAAAACAAGACTCCAAGCGCTTCAGAATTCCATCGGTTTCGTTTATTCTCTTCACTTCACATCATAATTTGCAAACTATTGCCAAATTTCAAAAGGTTTACAATTGATCATCAGTTATTATACAAAATAATATTAATAAAATGTGTTTATCAAAGAGAAAATTCGCTTGCTTTTACTTTTAATAATATTTTAACAAAAATAAAATGTGTAGCAGTTATTAAATATTTGAAAAGGAATCGTCTGCTAAGTATCTGTTAACAGATTATGATATTTACTGAACAAGTTACAAAAGTGATATCTCTTGGTAAACGCTGTAAATAATACCAATTTCGTCTAGGATATCATTTCTAATATGAGTTATAGTGAGTTAAGGTAGGATCTCTTTTATTTTTTTATATTTAAATTCTGGTTCTATATACTGTGGATATTTTGCTTTAAGATAAGCAATATTTTTCCTTTCCGTAATAAATTATGAATTTTACTCTCCAACAAGCATAATAAACATTAAATAGCATTATTTAATAAATGATTTCATCAGAATTCAATTTTTTATTACTTTGAAAAGGAATAAGTTTTATTAAAATTAATATTTATTGTGATTATATCAATTACATCTTTCACTCTCTTTTTTAAACATATGGCCCATAATTATTGCTAAGGTCACTTATCACTATTTTATCGCACATAGAACAAACAGTTGCGGAGGTACTTTTTTTTTAATTGAGTATTTTTTTTTTGAAAAATATTAATAATACATTTTTAATCATCTGCAATGTTAATTACTTATTTGATATTAATGCAGGATTTGATAAGATAATTTAAATAATAATAAAATAAATATGCCCGTATAAAAATTATTCTTCCACCTATAAAATTTTCAAGACAATAATTTTTGAGAATATATGCCCTAATATAATTTTTTTAGCTTATTATCATCCCTAATATTGCAAATATTATATAATTGTGCGTCTGTAAATGTCTGTCATTTTCATTAACAAATTAATATTTCGTTTACTTTTAATATTATTTTCAGCTCAGACAGATTTTCTCAAGAGGTTTAGAATGTTTACTAGTTAACAGTAAAATATAACTAAAAGAAGAAAGCCAGACGAATATGAATAAATTCTGAATTTTCTCCTAAGCAATGTATTTTCAACTTGCTTTGCAATGTGACTTCGCAAACAACTTTTGACTTTTCTAAATGGAAATTTTGCGAACTTTCAGTGAGCTTCTATTTTAATGGAGTTAATTTAAGTTTACGTGATAAATCTAATAGGGATCACCAACGTTCAAATTTGAAAAGCCATTAAAAACATTTTGTTAGTACTGGAAGTAGAGCTTCAATATTTGCTTTATAACTTATTTGGTAATTTAAAAGATATTTAAAGTTTTTTTGATAAATACTTTTAAGTTCAAAATTACTTGTTGTAATATATCTAAGCTATATTCTAAAAATATTCATGTGCTTTTCTTATTCTTACTCTAATTCATTTTAATCTAATTTAAATTTGGTTGAAGATTTTTTTTTGAATTTTTAATTAATTTTTGCGTTATTAGGCTATAAAAACTATAAAACTAAAGAAACGCAAAATATTCTGGGTAAAATGTGTTATTCTGCTAATTAAATACAAATTTTTTAAGTACCATAGAAGGATTTAGCTCTCATGCTATCAACGATTCTAGAAGTCTTTACAAAAAGAAAAGAAGTGTTTACTTAAATATAAATG
>JAPMOQ010049730.1:72262-82399 GCA_026543055.1 Argiope trifasciata | reverse complement strand
CTTCTACACAAGAATTCTAGTTTCGGCCCTTTGAAGAGGATCGTCTCCACGGTTTCCGGTCGTGACCCTTTCTCGGTCTACGGTAGCGGGACGGTCCGAATTCTTTAGTGTCGGGAACTCTCTCTGCCCTCACCCCTCTGCTGGTTAACACCAGAAGAAGGGCTGAGCGCCCTCTCGTGGAATTAATTTACCACATTATTGATGTCAGTTAAATGTATCAGCCCTTCTAATTTTACAAGGAATGCAGGTATTTAATGTTGATCTGTTGGACTTGAAATATTATGTAATCTTTAAGAGGACAAGATTATCAAATTCTACTTTGTAAATCACTCACTTAAATCTAGTTTTGAACCCTTCCACTCCCTTGACACCTCTCCGAAGAAGAGGGTCTCCCTCCTCCATCCAAATGAAGATAAGCCGAAAATATTTATCCCCATATGTAGTATAATGTGGATAAAAAGAGTTTTATTTGGATGATAGCAATTTAATAATAATAAAAGTGCTTCCAGGTTCTTACGAAACTATTCCCGACATTTAAAAAAGAATTTACCTCCTCATGAATGCAAATTCATCTTGATATTCAATGTTAACTTTAAACGTCTGAAAATAAAGACAGGAAAGAAGCCAAAAGTTGTGTATCAAGAAAGTTTATGTGTCGTCTTAGGAATCTCTCGGTTTTTGTTGGTCATACAGAAGCATCCTTTTAAGAGTTGTAAGAGTTTCAAAGAATACCATTTATATGTTGTAAGGTTACGGATGAACAGAAGTGTTTCGTCGAATGTCTAGAGAAACACTTCACAGTCTTTATAGTTTTTAGTGAGAAGTAGAAAAGCTACTGGAAAAGAAGTTCTTGTCAATGGAATGAAAGTTCTCCATTCTGCACTTACAGTTTTATAAAAATTTAAAGACCTTTATCAAAGGAAGGAGGGGAGAGGCTGGCAAATATTTAGTCCAGAAAGTTGTTGACAGGGCTAAGAAAATATAAAAGGGAGTGAAAGTCATTGAAAATAATAATTATTTTCTCAAAAGGCATAGAAAAAGAGATGACGGATCAGTTATTATTTCTAATGGCGTGCATTCTGAAAGATTCATCCGGTAATGTCAAATCAGAGTTAAAACTTTTTTCATTTACCTGGAACTCAAACCTCTATGGTCATCGGATAGAATTCCATCCCCTTCCAAAAGTTTCCGGTGGTGAACCTATTGAGTTTTATGTTTCTGTAAGCAGAGAAGAATATTTCAACTTGAGTTAAACATAATAGTACTACCTAAAAGTGAAATTTTGTATTTCCTCCATATTAACAGAAGCTAGGATAAGACTAGTCAATTTGTTCCTCCATTCTCTTTTCAGTCAAATCGGTGCTTTTTAAATATAATTTCATGTCAGTAAGCTAATCAGATCTTTTTACTAAAGAAAGTCAACACAGAAATTTACTCATTATTTTTACAGTACAAAATATATTTAATAAAGCTTAAGAAATTACCTAATTCACGGAATGCGCATTACGCGCTTTTATTTTAAAACCCTAAGATCATTTCCAAGCTCTACATTTAGGCAACCAGCTTTATCCAAAAATTGATTTCTTTTTTTTTTTTTTTTGAGAAATATACAAAAATGTTACTTTAAATGCACACACTTATTTGATGGTTGATCGACGCCTGGAACAGATGACTCACATATTTGTTTATCCAGGCAATAAATACTACGTATATCAATCTCGTTTGTCATTTCATAATCAGTCATCATGACAAAGGCAGTCTTCGACTTTGAATGATTAACTCTCCCCAAGACATTTCAACGTCAAAGAAAGGCAACGCATACAGAGAAAGAGAGAGAGAGAGAGAGATTGGTGATATTTGTGGCAGATGGCTATTTAAACCTCCTCGTTCTTTTAAAAGTTTAGACCGTAAAATTGAAAAAAAAAGCATTTGCTCTTTATGATATAGTACCCAAATCATGTAGAATGGGATGATAGGAATTACAATGTGATACTTTTCGTTGTGTACTGACGGTGATTTACAAAAGGTTCCTTTATATTTATACGAAAAAACTGGAGAAAAGGAATTAGAATTTTAGAAGGGTTGTTAAATAGAGATTAGTACAAACACTGTTTTAAAATCTTTATGCGAATGCTCATTATATGCACTTAGTGGAAACGTTTTAAACAAAAAAAAAAACAAAAAGAACTCACACTTTATGAAAACAATTTAGAAAAACTTACAAATAAAAGGATGGTCTTATAAATGAAGATACAACTACTTATTCAACGTGGAGCAAATTTTTAAGCTTCCATATATCAGCTGCAGTCTGAAATAATTCAATGATAATAATTTTTTACTTTCATTTATAATTTCTGAAGAAAGAGCCGGGCTTACAGATCATTTATCATATTTGGATTGCCAAACACAAGGGATTCTTCGACGAAGGATTTGCCGGAGAACGAGAGAAGGTCAATTAGTATTTACAGGTTATTTAATAGTTTGTTAGATTCAGTCCCCTCAACAGGACAAGACGAAAACTGTAAACATACTGAAAACAAAAACTGATCCAGAAAAATAAAATTGCATTATAGAAAAAAAATTTAAATCTTCTCCTGCCCGTTATCAAAATACAGTTAAAATGCATTTTGACTTTCTTAAAAAGTAAGCATTCAGTGCTCTCATGGGCTAAAGAAGGTGAAATTGTGTACAGAAAACTTCTGCCTCGAGCTAATGCTGCAAATTTAATTAAAGGTTTACTCATAAAAAAAACTCTATTGAAGTAACCGATTTCAAGAAGTATTAAAAAAACTAAATATTCAACAAATTATATTTTCAATAAAAGAATGTTTCAAGGTATTAACATTGTAATAAAACAAAATACACCACTGCAATGCATACATACTAAAGGAATACCTTGGATTTCTAATAAATAAATAAATAAAAATTAAATTATATACTTAGCAGCCATTTTCTAGAAATTTGGTAATAATAAATATAGCCATCTAATATCAAAATAAATATTATAATTTAAACTATATAGCAAGTTCTCTCAAATTAAAATAAACAAGGAAAACCTTATTCTCAAGCATTTAAGAATAAAAAAATATTCTTAAAAAATAGGTCTTCTTGCATACAGCCGACCACCTCGCCCACTGAACGTAACAGTATGGACAGGATTTGTTGTTTTCAAATAACGAAAAGATAAAAAAAATTCTATATTAAAACGTTATTTCAAGATCTTACTTCATTGCATTTTCTTTCTTCCTTTTATTTGTTTCTCTTATAAGCCTTTCCATCCTATCAAAGGAAATATATGTTAATGTTTCGACACACAATCACACATTTTTTAATATATTTTTAACAAAAATATTTTTAGTTAAATTATTTATGATTATTGATAAGATGAGTAAAATTTATATACAAGAAGAAAAATCTTCAATTATCCTATTCCCCAATTATATCGCATCTTTTTTGTAAAATTGTTTTTGTTAATTCCTTCGATAATGTTTAGTCAATCAGATTTGTTTTTGAATTAAAGTAAAAACTGGGGAGCCCGCACTTCAATCGATTCATCAATTGGATGTCATGCCGTCTTTGTCATTTAGAATTTTTAAAAAAATTCAAACTTTTTTGAATGAAAAAGTTTAGGAATAAAAGCCTAAATTATCATTGAAAACAAAATATTACTTCATATTATTTCGATTTAATTATTATTTCCTGAAATATAACCAAATCTAACTAGCTTTAGGAAACTTTCAAGTTCTTAGAACATTTCACGCTACATTAAACATTGACAGATTCCATTTTTTTTCAATCTTCTGTTTAATGATGCATATCGTTTCGTTTTAGGAAGATAGACTGTAGGTCAGTTGTGAGTATTGAGTCGATCGCGAACGACCAATCAACAGCTAACAACAGAAAGAGGCATTTTTGAGTGACCGCTTTTACTAAGACCCAAGACGCAATACTAAAATGAAACAGATTTATGGAATATAAATGAAAAATTTCCAAAAATATTTCTGACGAGCTGTTAAAATAGGAGGTACATTAAACAAAGAGAAATCTAATTCTAAAATATAAATATTCACTCCGAATTCGAGAGGTGTTTTTAAGAGTTTACTAGACTAGAACCAGTTGTTACAGTCATGTGTTACCCATTTGGCAATCTTGATGTTAAAGAAATAAAGAAAAAATATTTATATTTTCAATTATTTTTTGAGCTAAATGTAGTTTTTCTCTTTCATCATGGCATAATTTTAAAAGTATGCATGTAGTTCAGATACTAAGAATAACTTTTGGAAACAAACGGTCGAAGTAAAGTATCCTAGTTTTAAAAAGTTGCATATCATTTAATATCGTTCTTTAGCTCTATCTACCAGTGAAAAATCTGCGTTTTCAACGATGAATATTATTAAGACAACATATCATTCCCTCCGCCAGACGACCACTTAGAATCTAATGCAAGATTAGCATTTAGTAATTAACACCGTGATATTTAAGAGTGGTGAACATTATGCATAGTAAATCTTCTATTAACTATAAGAACTAAATGCATTTGACATTGTATTTTCTAATGTATTTGGAGTTGTTTGATATTAAAAGTTCATTTGATATTATTATATTTGTGGCTATATTTATTATGTTTATATCTTACTATTACTTTTTGTATTTATGTAGGTAATTACATTTCTGTAGTAAAATATAATAAACAAACCTCTTCTTTAGTAGCAGATCTTGCAGACATTTTTAGCTCACCACACCAACGCCATTGGGTGGACCGCAAAACCTTGAAAAAATCAGAAGTAGCCATCAGAAGATTCCACATCATCTGGAAACATGTCCATCTCTCGAGCCTTTTGAAATAAAATTAAACAGAATATATATTTTATATTTTCAATTATTTCTTGGGATAAACGTAATTTTTTCTTTCATAATGGTAAACAGAATGATAAATAAAAATAAAATCGTTTTAGTGAGAGCAGTATAAATTTCTAAATGTAATAAATGCAGATATTAAACATCTACATATTGATTTGAAGTCTATGATGTGTTTCTTACCTTTAATGTGAAATATTTTATTCTATCATCTATTCTTTTAAAATTTCGAGAAAGAATATATGTGAAACGTGAAATTAGAGAAATATATTATAGTGTCTTTCTAAGCCTAGCTTAGGATTGGTTCGGGACCTATCTGCATCATAAACCACAAAATCTGCTTGGCTTTCCATTTGTAACCGACTGGTCGATTAAGCAGTCACAATATTTCAACGAAACAAGGCATAAAGTTGCAGTGAATTATATTGCGAATTTGTTACGGAAGACAATAGATAAAATTAATCGTAATGCTTTATCAAGAGTGCAGCATACAATGCGTTGTTTTGTAATCTAACCGAAACAAATGGTGAATATGAGGAATCTTGGCGCCTTTGGAAGGCGGATTAAACCTTTCTCACACATGACCATTCCATATTGGTATGAAACTAAGTAATGATTTCAGATATCGGAACATGTTTTTGTGTCAATACCCATTTGAGAAAAAGCTATAAGATTTGATAATATTTGCATTACTGCTGAAGTTCGAATTACACATATGATGCATTGTCAGTTACTCACTAAGGACAGAAAATAAAGAATTCTTATCGCCAAAAATTTGATCAGGAAATTTTTATGGATATGCCAAGAAAATATTCTCGAATTTGAAAATTCCGTATCTATTGACATGATGGCTCAAAAATAAAATATACCGTATTAATGAAATCTATAGTGTAAAAATGGCATCAAAATAGTATATAAAAGTATAATATTAAATTGTTCTAAATACGTCAATCGGAAGTATGATACATAATTGAACATGAACATTCTAACTCAAAAAATACATAGCTTATATAATAGTACACTGATGTATGTTACATTACCAGAATTATAGATTTTTAAAGAATTTTCAATTACATCTATCAAGATAACGATTCTTTGCAATTCAGATAATTGCCATAATCTGAATTGAAAAAAAGAGAATTTTATTTTCATATGATTACATACTACTACATAACTAAAATTTTAGGTCTGTGTAAAATTAGTCAATTTACCAAAAGTGCATGTTCATCACCCGATACTATAACATTATGTTGAAAGCAAAATACGCCATATAATTTGATTTTTCTACACAGTTTAGTACAGAACTAATTGTCCCTAACGTATTGGCATTTCTTACAGTGTCATCTTGAAAGTCACAGCGCTCTCCCTTTAGTGACTAAAGACGAATGTCATAGAAGCTTTTTTATGGATTTATATTTTACTACTGGATAATTAATTTATATTTTTATCTGAATGATTTATACACCCATTATTTGGAACATGACTGGACATGAATAAACTGAAATTCCTAAACAATCACAATCTTTCGTTCCTAATTTAATTGGCAAATGTTGTTAAGGTACAATCATTTTTTTAATTAAGAGCTGATGCAAATAAAAAATTATTTAATCAAATGAGATATCAAAGGAGAAAATTATTAAATAAATGGTCACTTTTAGATTTTATCAGTCTAGGATAGGAATTAAGCAACGTAAATAAAATTACATTTGATATTTTTCTGACAAGTCGTATGAACCCATTTATGCCTACTGTTCCATTTTTGGAACACCCCTCACATAAAAGTTATTTTTATTTCATATTTTTTAACCTTAAGCCTGAATGGGTTAACTACTAATCATATAATGGCTTCTAAAAAAAGCAAGTCAATTTATCATTTTTCACTTTCTTTGAAAACCTTACTTTTTCTGCTATGCAATTCTTCTGTATTAAATAATTTTATGAAACCTTACCTGCTTGGTATTTTTTCTTTCAAACTTGTCACATCCGGAGATGAGTTCCGAATTCTTGTACCATACTTAACCTCACACATATAGGCAAATTTAATAAAATTGGGACTTTCGTATAAGTTAAAACTAGAGCAATAGTCTGGATCTAATAAAATCTAGGTTCTTCACTGCAATCGCATCAGTAATTTCTCAAAACTGTTTTTGCTGATTTAATTTTTATTCCGATAATATCTAAGATTTAAAGCTTCAAAGCTTGAAGTTTTTTCGGTCCTTTAACCGTATTTCACAAAAGTCATTAAATAATGTATTTCGAATAACTAGCTTTAACCGAGTTAGCGAATAACAAGCCTGGATCATCCACGCCAGAACAGCTTGTTATCGAATTTTTTCGAGCGAATTTTATTTTCCGATTACTTTACGGAACAAAGAAGACTCAGTCTTTCCTTAAAGTATCAAATAATTCTCCAATTCTTCGCTTTCTGCCGTACTAATTCACCTCAAAGATTCAGCACAGCAGAAAACGGTGCTGCTTCCACAAGCGGAAAACACTGGAAATGGGGAATTATGTTCGCTAAGAAAAGCTTAAGGGTTATTAGAGATTCTAGAAAAGAGAAAATAAATTGTAATACTTTTGGCTTGGAATAATTTCCTTTTGATCTGAACTGTATTAACATGAAAAGGCTTTAAATTTCCTGGAGAATTATACATATAAAGAGGATAACAAAGAATTAGGCATTGGTGTCTTAAATGGGAAATGAACAGTAGAAATTATCTTCTTAATAACCGGAATTGATAATTTTTAAAGATTTCCATTTAATACCTATATTTCAGACACATAATTAGATATCTTTTATTTATATTCATTATACTCTTATAATTTTGTATTAGTTAATTGTGATTTTAATTTTTCTTCTTTTAAAGAATCGATTTGCATGTTTTTGATGAAACTGTTCAAGATACAACTTCAAAGATACCACATGACAAACGTAGTGGTGCAAACATATTTTTCACGTTGCACAAAGGTTTTGAAATAAAATTTGCGTTGAGTATATGGTTTTCCTTATGACAACAAATATTGGCAGCCTTATTTAAAAAAATCCATAAGCATGAGTTTCACAATAACTTTCATAATACCAGTAAATAAACAATCACACATTTGTTTTAATTTAGTATTAAACGAATTAAAAGATATATATGTATATATATATACTGTTTGATTGAGTTAAATCCTTTATTTATGTAGTACTTGTGTTATCAGCATACTTTTATCTTAAATAATGTGAAGTCTATAATTGTGTACAAGGTATCAGTAGATACGACTTTTTTCGATATCTTATATAGCCTTTTACATTTGAGCACTTTCTTTGCTTAAAATTTTAGTTAAAACTTTTCTTAATGGAAAGCATTACTGTAGATAGCAGCACTAGTAGTGATTAATTATTTAAAGCCTGCAACGGTAATTAAAGTATAGATTTCTTTAAGGAGGTTGAGATAGCCTGGTTGTTAGGGCGTTGACTCGCATCTCTTAGATTGCGAGTGCGAACTCCGCCAGCCGAAGTCTCTCCGTGTGTGTCTGGTAACTGACGCATGTATAAATCTGTCGTGGTCACAAAGTCCTTTGTGTCGAGAGTAATACCACTTGGGGTACTGGCTCATAGGTGGTCTTTCTTTGTTTCAGACCTAAATTACGATCTGTGGATGAGTAAATAAATTGCATGAAGTCCGCCGCGTAAAAAGAGTTGTGATGCGTGAGTAGCTAAATCGGACTCTACCCCTAGTTCTACTGAAAAAACAAGCGATGCTCACTAGACTTAAATCCCTGACAGACAGGTCAGCGGGCTCGTAAAATGCCATAAGTCACAATACAACAACGCATATTTCTTTCAACAAATTCCTAGTATTGCACACTCAGTTTTCAGTTAATACATGTTGCTTGATTAAAATTTATTATAATATCCCATATATTATGATATTACAAATGGGCGTATCCTTCTCATCGTAGAACTTTTAAAATTGTTTAAATAATCAAACTTTTACCAAAATTGATAAATAAAAACTCGAGATAAGGGAATCTTGAAGTTAAATATGATATACTGAAGGTTGATGCAATTGCAATCCGAAATGAATGATTTGGATTCAGAGAAAAATGCAACAAAAGCACCAACAAATTATGAAAGAGACTTGCAATCCGAAATGAATGATTTGAATTCAGAGAAAAATGCAACAAAAGCACCAACAAATTATGAAAGAGACTTGCAATCCGAAATGAATGATTTGAATTTAGAGAAAAATGCAACAAAAGCACCAAAAAATATGAGAGACTAACAAAATTTAAGAGGAGTTCAAATGCCAGATGCTTTGTAGTGAGAATTATTTTATGCACAGAAAACATGAAACAAAATGAGATGTAATGATTTCATCATCAAATTAATTGTCCTTTTATTATTTATTATATATATGTAGCATAGATTTAATCCTAAGCGATGGCAACACGCAAGAGAGTGACATGATGGCTCTCCCTTCCTCCGCCAGACGTAGAGAGTGAGAAGATTTCGCGTCATACGACGGGGAATGAACACTTTACTATGATTTGATGTTGTGATACTTTAATTTGTGTAAATGGCAGCCAACCTTACTTGTTCATTATTTTAAATGTTGTGCCAAGTCCCTTTAATTGTTAATTAAAAAATATTTAACATAAAATTCTCATCATTACATTTGGAGATGAGCACTCAAACCCACATATATACGACATTCAAAGTAAACCTAGTTCTTTTCAATTTTGGGATATAAAAAAAAATGCCATCACAAGGAAATTTTCTTATTTCTACTATCTTCAACTTAGTCTTCTCTCGTAATGATAAAATATTCACCGATAATTTCACAGTTCTTACCTAAGTCATCAAAACGAATCTTATCATCCATACACTTGAAACGCAACTAGTAGATGTTGAAATATGGGTATACAAGGAATATCAACAATGAACTCACTAAAAAACCTTTCCTTCATATTTTCAAGATATATTCCAATAAGAAGAGTAAAACTTTGCACCTTTTTTAAACAATAACTTAAACTGACAAAGCAATTCAGTGCATCAGTAATTTAAAATAATCTAATGCATATTCTAAAGTAGCTTTTAAATTACCGAATAACATTAGTTTTTATGAAAAATTCTTCCATATTATTATTTTATTATATTATTCTTATTATATTATTCTTTTTTATTATTCTTTCATATTATAATGTAATAAAAATTGTGAAAAAAAATTATATATTATTTTTTATATTATATTATTTTATATTATATATTTTTATATTATATTACATTATTTT
>JAPMOQ010049730.1:51602-72252 GCA_026543055.1 Argiope trifasciata | reverse complement strand
TTATATTATTTTATATTATATATTTTTATATTATATTACATTATTTTTTATATTATTTTATAGTATATATTTTTATTTTATATTATGTTATTTCACATTTTTATATGATATTATTCTTTTTTTTCGCATAGTTTTATTTCTTTTTTCAGGTCCTGATTTTTCTATCCAGTGTTTTAAATATTCTAACAATACATTAATAATGTACATACTCACTTACCTAGGATATATCGAATCCATTAATTTTTATGCTAAAGAGATTTTAGAGGGATTCAATTAAGCTCTAAAGATCAATTATCTATTACCTTTAATTATCTATTTACCTTTTTGAGTTTAAGCAATCGCAATAATTTAAAGGAAGTATTATAATAATCATAATAAATGTTGGTTATGCAAAGTAATGTCATTATTTTATCAAGAAAGCATATTAATTTACAAAACACTGGATGACAAATTTTAATATCTCATGAAAAGATTGACGCATCATGGACTGAATATGCCTGAGACATGCTCAAAAACATCCAAGATTCGTAAGGAAAGGCAGAAAATAGTTTTTAACCAAAAATTGAATATCTACCTTCAGTTATTCTATGGTGGTTTGAAAAATGAAATGACAAAAAAAATTATATATTTTAATATTTTGAAATCAACTGATATTTTCTAGGTACAGGAACGTTTTTTACTTTGAATAGCTAAAAAAATAAAATATTTACAAAACAGTTGAATCAATTTTTAGAATATTTCAAAGATAAATCGGATAGGTTTTATTATTGATTTAATCAATTATAGAGATTTTCATTTTTAAAATATTAAATATCTTATTTGCTGCACCATAATAAAAATAAACACAAAAAGCCCAACGAGATAATACACTCAACTTTCTAAATTATATGCATGGAAGCCGACATAGTCATAAAGAAAATATTGTTACGCTCATGCAGAATCTTATTTAAAGCACTTTATAATCTGTTTTATAGGCAATACTGATGTATTAAGACAATGTGAAAAATTTTAAATACTAAAAACACAAAAATGCGCAATCAATAGAAAATATTGATACAGTAATAACATTTACCATGAAATTTTCATTTATGCTCTTTTGGATTTTAGCTACATACATTTTTCATCATTTAAATTTCAAAAGTCCTCTAATGAAGTAACTCTAACTACGAAGATTATATATATATATATCTTTTCCTAATAAAAAATTACTTTTGTATCAAAAAATATATATTTATTAATTATTTATAATTTCAATAGTATTTCTACTGTAAAATAGAATCCCAAGGTGATAACAGTTGACATTAAGTAATAATAATGATAAAAAGTTGACTTTCATAGTACAATATATCGCTTCGGCTAGAGAGATGGTAAAAAACAGGCCTGTAAAAAAATAATTTCAAGCTATTTATTATAATTTTTAAACAATAAGAAAATATCAAAACATCAATAACTGCAATATTTGAAGTTATTTTGAATATTATTTTAGTTTAGTTTATTTCAATATTACAATTATTTAATTTTTCAAAGCAGTAAATTAAAAAATAAAATAGTAGCAATTACAAATTAGGATAAGAAAACAGTTAATTATTCAAAAATTTACCTTTATATCTTTTACGCACAAGACACAAACCTTTTCTTAAAAAATTTCCGATATTTTTTCTCACTAATTTTTGATCGTGTACTGTAATTTATTAATAGCATAACAATGCCCGTCTGCATAAATATCATTAGTTATTACGAACCACAAATTTTTCCATAATCAGCACTTTTCGTAAAGCTGTCTAATCATTCTACTTCATTTACTTCAAGTCAAGACTTTCTAAATGATGACAGATGGATACAGGCATTAAATAAATGAAAAATATCATGCCCATTTGTAATGAGTGGAGCCCCTCTAATAAATTTTCAGCAAGTATGTCTTGATATCCTTCAGAGCTATTGGCTTCGAAAAAGCTATTGAAACTATTCAATTATGAGAACATTTATTATTATCATAACAATGTCAGCATGCATAAATATCATTAGCTATTACGAACCTAAAATCAGCACTTTTCGAAGGGCTGCCTAATAATTCTAATTTATTTGCTTGAATCCACAACTCTCTAAATGATGACATATTGATATAGGCATTATATAAATAAAAAATATCATGCCCATTTGTACTGAGAGGAGTTCCTCTAATAAATTTTCAGCAATCATGTCTTGATACCCTTCAGAGTTTTTGGTTTCAAAAAGGTAATTGGAACTATTCAATTAAGAGCAAATCCTAAAACAAACAAAAACACTTCTGTCCCTGAATCAGCGTTTACAAAACACTGTTCATTCACGACGTAAATCAAACTAATAATATCGGATGTCAGCAGATTGGTCCAAATCATTTTTTTTTCTTCTGAGAAAATGTATCATTTAATTTATTCCCAAAGATAGACGTATTACCCAGTCTACAAGATTAATCATTTATATTTTTGTTAGTCCAGGCTGTTTCTTTGTTTCAGTTTATTTACGTTTGAAGATTTGTAAACTATGTTACTGACAAGTCTTTTCAAACAAAACAGTTACAATTACTTTTTAATTTCAGTAGAAAATCTGTGTTGAGAAAGAACTCGATAAATTATCACTCTTTTTGATCAATTAGATCGATACGATTATCTACCAAATTGTTAATCATATACAGCATAATGGCCATTATTTTTCAAGAAGTTAATTACAACACTTTATGGCAGCCTCAATTGTTTCACAATTTTTGTTTAAAAAAATGTTTAAAGTGATTGTAGTTATTAATCCTAAGCCATTTACAATATAATTTTAATAGTTATGCTTTAGAAAATTTAAAATTTACTATAGCGTATGTGGGAAATACGCGCGACCTTTCATGTTGGTAAGACGGGTGCGTCAGCTGGAAGGTTAAATATATAAAACGTATTACACTTATTTCCATTTGGAACTTCAAAATTATTGTAAAGTTTAGTCCGTTTTTTCTTATGTACTAGACAATTTGATTGAAAATAAATCAGGCTAAAAATATTTGTGTCTGTAGTCTTATTTATTTTTCCTTGTACGGTACGTTCCAGGTCCATTCGAAAGACAAGAAGAATGAGAACTTTCTTCCTCTACAGAATGAAGAGAGCACTGCAATCGCCTTTGAATACTGCTGTGAAACAATTACGTTTCTGATTCAACTTTCTATTCATAATTTTTTGAAAGGTGTAAATGCAATTGCTTAAGAAATCATTGTAGTACATAGAGCACCTAACCATTAAAATTAAATTCAAATAATAAGAATGAAGAGGCGTATAATAAACATAAAATTAGATGCACATAAATTTAATCAACCTATTAAATGATAAGTAAACTTTTTACATTACCACTCGCCAAATAATACTGATTTCTTACGATTTTTCAATGAAACATAATTAATTACTTACAGCATTAACGAAGCAGTCTTCAGAACATTGTAGCTCATCATCATAGATTTATTTCATTTGAGTCCGTTTCAACAGCCATATTGTTTAATGATGTTATGTTTTAAAACTGTATTTCACATCCTAATTATTGTATGCATAATGAAATAAATAAGTTATACAAAAACAGCATACACTTAACACAATTTCTCCCTGAACATCTCTCATTTTAAGAATTATAATTAATGTAACAGACTAAGTCCGGAGGAAAATTTTCGATAAATTTGATTTTTTAAAACTATTTAGAACTATGGCTCTTAGAAGTATTATAAATTATAACATAAAATACTATAAATACAAAAAACGTATTTGAAAATATAATATATTTTGAAAAATTCGAAAATTTATAGGAAATTTTGGGGAAATTAACCAAAACGGTTAACACTACACAAAATGGCAATGCAGCAATTCTATTTTTCTTTGTACACAAGAAAAAAATAAAATTCTGAATGAAATAAACCAAAATCTAAGAAAGATTTTGAGATGCAAAGAAGTTATGAATAAAAATATACGTATTTATGTATTTTTCCATAAATATCCAACTTAATTTTTCTAAAAACACTTATAAATGAAAAAGTCTTTAGACAAGAATAAAATTTTTGGTCCATTTCATTTCCAGTGTTTCTTAAAACACACGCTGACATTTTTATGTGAATAACTGCTAAATTTTGAGATATCATGTTAAAAGTTAGGAATTTTTATGAAAATTAAAGTTTTGAGAAAATTGCAGTTAAAGGAAAAGTTTAGCTCAAAAAACAGGTGACCCTTGATGATAGGTCAGGCCTTCCTTTTCTCAGAAAAGATAAACTGTTTTAAAAAGTGATAAGTCTGAACTACCAGAAACAATAATTCACCAATGTTTTTAACGTAGTTGGGTACCTTAAGACCATCCGTTCATACGCATATTCACAAAACGAAGGGAGAAAATGTAATTGAAATTCTCTGGAACAAATCTTAGACCATTACTTAGTTTTTATGTAACTAAGATTTTTAATTTTGGTATAATGAATACTTGTATGGTAAACTCAACTATACATTATGTTCTTATATGTTGGATGGAATAATTACAAACCAAGACGTAAAAAATAAATTGGTCGGTCCTTTAGGAATTTTAACAATTCTTAAAATACCTTATTTTTTACTATACTAAAAGGAATTTAAAATTAAAAAAACTCCTAGACTGAAACAGATGAAATCGTTATTTATGTGTTTTAGACTTCTGTAATTAAATTTCAAAAGCTTAAATACATATTGGCAAGTTCTTTCCTTTTTTTCTCAATAACTTTAGAATCAATTGATCCATATTGAAAGTTTTGTCGAATTGAAAATAAACAGACTGAAATATTGTATTCTTTTCGAAATTCCACAAAAATATATTTCAGTTAAATTTTAGCCAGGCTTTAATGCATTATTCACTCTGTTAAATGGCAACCATGTTAAATGACTTATTTACTTAGTTACCAAAGCAACTATATTATTAATTTTTCTGGGATTTTTTTATAATTATTAGTGATTTTTAGTATATCTCCGAACTCTTGCTAAAATGTTTTTCCTCAAATTGTGGGGGAAAACATCAAGCCATTGCACCAAGATTGATCTTGAGAGAAAACAGAAACAAATCCTTAAGAAGATATTATTTTCTGATTAAGATTTTGTATTTAATTTTTTACTTAATAATCTTTTGGTAAATTACATATATCCTTATATTAAAGTACATATAAATTATATGAACTAAGGAACTAGATAGACGTCGAATTTTTAACAATACACTGTAAACAAAAGATTAAGCAGCTTAATTTCTGGTTCAATATCTACATTCAAATTCCTCCTCGCATTTTAATCCATCAATAAACCTGCTTGCATTTTATCCTTATACAGCAAGAATGGCTATTGATACTCAAAGCCCTTCAGTAAGTAGCAATATAACCTTATTTTCTTTCCAATGCAACGCTGCCATTCAAACTGATGGAGTTTCTGGGCTCTGACATGTTACCGATAAGCGATGGCATTTGTTATGTGGTTCCGTTTAACCTTCTCCTTTGTTTTCGTAAAGAATATTTGATGCGTGAACGCACGTTATGAAAGGAATGGGATATCCAGTTTCAACAATAAGAGTATCGACAGAAGAATAGTACTTTGTCCCTATAGTGGAACTGGGAACACTTGAGATGAGGATAAATAATCAATAAATATTAGATCATTTAACTATAGAGAAAATCAGCTTCCAGATTTAGAAAAATTTGTCTTATAATTGCTAATTTCCAATAGTTTTTTAACATGCGAACAGAAATCATACAATTTCCTCCTATATTATATATATATATATATATAATGCCAGACCGTTTAACCTATAGAGATAAAAAAATTAGATATATATTTTGAATGTAAAAATATGCACTTTGTCGATATTTTGTCATCATTTAAAGAATATTATTTCATTACTACTTAACTTCATTATTCTTTCCCCTAGTATAATTTTAAGTATAACCAAGAAATACCATTTAGAACCATCCAAAGGTACAGATTAAATATTAGTAAATTAAAGGTTACTAAAATAAATATTAATAGTGAATGTTAGATATAATTAGCTGAAAATTAAAGAATAACTATTGGGAGGTAGTCTCAGAATTTTCTCTGAATGTGAATTTAGCATTCCATGTGAATTTAGCATTTTTACTTAAAGTACTGTGCCATTCTTGTCGAATTGTTTGGCAATTAATCATTAGCATGCAGTATTCGTAAATAGAATTTGTGCTTTTATCACATTTAAAAACGGATTGACACAAACATTTGAGATAAGACTATGCTTGTAGTCATACAATTCCATGAAAAAATTTAATATACTAAGAACATTGCGTTTTGGAATTACAGCTTCCAAATTGTTGTGAAAGAATAAAATAGCTTATGAGCCACTTCTTTCGAATTAGCTGAATATTTGGCAGGTGCTTGTACATGATATATATATCAAAATTACCAAATTTTATTCATTTAGCTCTCTTTGTTTTGTAATTATTGATTCTAATTAAATTTCACAAAACAAATAATGCACAGTTATCAAACACAGCTTTCAGAGTTCAATTGATCATATGATTGCTAATTTTAATGAAGGTACGCATGATCAAAAATAAACCAGCATGATTGGTTTTCTTATTCTTAATCGGTGGACGCTAACTTTTAATTTTCAGTATGCCAGCTTAAAAAGAAACACTGGTCTTTTAAAATCTTCAAGACAAATGCTAAATCATAGATTTGAAAGCATATTTAAGTGTTTATCAATAGGTAGTAATCAAATCGTTATACATTTTTTAAAATCAAAAACAAAAAAATTTCTAATAAACAATTCATAACAATTTCCAATAAACAATACAAAAATAAATAGCTTATTCGCGAAATAATCATCTGATAATTTTTTGGAATGCATTTCTCATATCGTTATGTTTTCAACATGCAATACAACAATTCTATCAGTGTTATTAATAAGCGTTACTACACTATCTTTTATAACATTATGTTATTTATTTTGATGCGCAAAAGGATTGCTCTAAGCTAAAAGCATTTCTCTTTATTCCACACTCAAATCAAGTAATATGAGATTGAGTCCTAATGAGGGAATATTATATTAATCTTTTTTTTTTCTGTTTACAGTAGCAGTTCTGGTAGAATTGCGATTTTATCACACTCTATGATGAATTAAAACAATAGAAAGCGAAGCATTTATGAAAGTCTACTTAACAAATTTTACTTAATTCTGAAAAGTAATTTCTTGTAAAATGTATTTAGAAATTGCGTAATAATTATATCCAGTTACGAAAAACTAATCATGTGTATTTTAGAAGAATAGCAATTATTTGAAAAACCTTATGCCTCAGTTTAAAAACCGAGATTACTTTATTAGTTATTTGATTCTAAAAATTGTGGATGTTGAAATGAAAATCAATTCTTGAGATAAAACTTAACAGGTAAGTTTATTTTATAAAACTCGCAAATGATTTACGGTATCCGACAACTTTCGAAGAAAAAAAAGTCGAAAAATTGGATTTTTTAGAAAACTATTTATGGGTTTTAGATTTTTTATCAATAATAAATACTATAAATACAAAAAATTATTTGAAAATATGATATACTTTGGGAAATAGGAAAATGTATTGTAAATTTTAATGAAATTGAACCAAAACGGTTAACACTCTACCTAAAATTGTAATGCAGCAATCCAGTTTTCCTTTGTACTCAAGTCAAAGAATACAATGATGAATGGAATGAACCAAAACCGAAGAAATATTTTGAGATACAAAGAAGCTATGGGTACAAATATATGTATGTATGGATTTTTTCCATAAATTCACAACTTAATTTTTTTGAAAACACCTATAAATGAGAACTTATTTCATCAACAATAAAACTTTTGGTTCATTTCATTGCCCATATTATCAAAAATATACGCTGAAATTTTTATGCAAATACCTCTATTAGTTTTTGAGATATCACGTTAACGGTGCAAACTTTTTATGAAAATTAAAATTTTGAGAAAATTGAAGTTAAAGACAAATTTTAGTTGAAAAATATGTGCCCCTGGATGATAGATAAGGCCTTCGTTTTCCTAAAAAAGGTAAACTGTGTTCGAAAAAGGGAAGTCTAAACTAGAAGAAATTTAAAAAATATTCTCCAGTGAGGTCGATAACCAGCGTTTTCAACGTAGTCGGATATATTAAAATACGAAATTGGATTTTCCCTCGAGTCTTCTGAAATAAACATTTTTAATAGGCATTTTTTGGAGCAGAGACACATTGAACTTGAGAATTCTATGCCCTTCAAATCTCTTCAAACAGAAATTTCTCAAGAAGCACCATTTAAAAGATTCTGGCAGAAAAAAAATTAAAAATAGCGGGTTTGTCAGAAATAAAAATGTTATAACAATGCATTTCTGATTACTCCGCATTTTGAAAGATTGCTCTGATGATTACATTCCGATCATTGTTGCCAAACTTATGAAAATAGTTATGTCTATTAAATCCCAATCAGACATAGAGATTTGTTCAACTTACCGAAATGGCTGGCATATTCATGTTATTTTGCCGTTTATGAAATACAAGCAGATGACATTTTAATTTTCATACACTAATGCCTATGCTAGAACAAGAAAACCATCAAGCTGTGTGAAACTAACCTATAAATTTACCCACTTTCTTAAGCTTCAAAATTGTCCAGCATAAGAATTAGGAAGTTTCAAATAGTGAAAAATACAAGCCGTGTTTTTTTAGGTAACTACATAATTTTTTCTACTAAAATACAATAATGCTGAAATAATTGCCATAAAAATTAATATAAATTTTCAAAAGCTAAATTTAAATGCTCCAGTGTGACCGTTGTTTATTACTTTCATACAATTTGGTTTATCACACAGTTCCAATTTTCATCATGCAGAACCATAAAACAATATTTAAAGTACACATTGATGAAATAAGTAGTTTAATTTGAAGTGTACTTGATAGTTATTACAATTTACAGAAACAGGATAAAACAGTTCCATATGTTGAAATATTTATAAATTTTAAGATACTCCATTAATTCTGTCACTTCTTGTAACCAGAGCTCAATTCCTTTAATGAACGAAAAAACAATGCAATTGTTTATGATGATTCAAAGTTGACCCATTCTGCATAAGAATAGGTTATATTTATGTGTTATTAATGTACTTTCATGTAATATACTTAACTCAAAAATTGTCTGTATAGTATATATATTAAAAATAAACATTTACGTTTAATTTGATTCTATCCTATTTTACAGTAAAAAGATGCAAAATTCAAAATATGAATTGCCAAACGATGTAAGTTAAAAACTTTGTGTTATTAATAATTTTTAGGAGCAGTTATGAGTATTTCTCCACGTTATTTTTTCAAAACAACCAATACGTTTTGCTACTGGCTGTTCTTTCATAAAGATTGTTGTTGCAGAAGTTGTTTTCCTACAAGCTCACAGGCAAATAGTCGTATTCCACATGATTTAAAGGATCAAAGCTTTGAAATGGCGGTATAGGAAGCGAGATGTGCTCAGAATAGAACCTGGGACCTTTGGGTCTAAAGGCCAGTAACATACCACTGGACAAAAGCATGCTCATGTTCCGTAGATGTTATCTGTCTTATTAAAATATCACCACAGCGGAATAATGTTTTGACGTTTAGAGGGTTGTCAGAAAGTGAAGTTTAAAATTTTAACAAAAATAAAACTAAAATAAGTTTAATAAATGGAAGCGTGTTAAGTGTATTTCACGAATGTTAATAGACATAATGTAGGTATTTGAGACTTGATTATTTGAAATCAGAGAAAGAAGAGCTTTAGATCCTATTGACGACTATACTGCCTGCTATAATCGTTTCACTCATTATCGAACTACATAACTTGCCTTTTAGAGCAAATCAAAAACACTTGCACAGCCCTTTCAAATTAAACTTAGAGAAATCAAAATATTAGTAGATTAAGACATTTAAAAATTGCTTTCATAAATAAAAATATTGATCCGTGAGGGACACCTATGACCAGTAAAAATTATATCGTAAGCAATTCAGTGCGGCAGTCAATATAATAATAAGTAGGGAACATGAGAACAAAATTTCAGAATTTAGTATCTTTTAAATGTCCTGGTATCTTTTAAATGTCCTGAATCACATCTGAATTGAATATGCGGTTCTGCCCTGTCAAGAAGAAAGTTTTTTTAAGGCAACAGCTTTTCTGCATCAGCTTGTTAAAAAGTGGCAATTCTTACTTTGATTTAAGAATTAAAATAATCATTATTAAATTAGAACAACTTTTGAGATTAAAAGTTCCTTTTGAAAGTCGAATGAATAACTAAAGAATGGAAGAATATTAATAATATTTCATAATTTGAAATGAAATAAACACATTACATTGAAGTAGAAATATAAATAAAATAAAAAATAGTTTTAGTAAAATCAATAATCAGCAATAATAATTTTCGTTGCAAATTTTAATAAGCTGTCAAAAAAAATGGATTTTCTATCAAAATAAAAGTATCAAATACTCTCTAACTAACATTAACGTAAAAGATTAAACTAATTTTTATAAGGCAGAAAAAGACGATTATTTTACATTTCAAGGAATTAAAATGATATCGAAAACTATCTTATGCAAAGAGTTTTATTACATGTAGATCTTATAATTTGTAATATTAAAATCATTATTAAATTTCTGGTTTATTCATTTATGCTAGCACTACTTCCAAATTTGTAAAATTTAATACCGTTACAAACATCTAATTTTGCTTCTCGGCGCTAACATTGTCATCATAAGAAAGACATTTATTGTCATTTGTATTGGATACTTCCAGATCATTGATCCCACAGCTTGGCACAAACTAAAGGTCCTTCTGATGTTTTTAACTCATAAATCGTAGTCACTTCGGATTATACATCTAGACTTGATTCCACTACTTGAAATGCAAGGTGTCCCATGGAGCCAAACATTGTATCGTAACAGAGTTCTCCGAAATGAATTCTTGACAAGCTGGTCGGTTGTGGTCATTTGAACTTCCCTTATAGAACCAGCCGAATATTAGGAAGGTGCAACAGTGCCTTCAGGAATCCACTTGAACCTTCGTCGTCAAAGCTTTCACGGGAATACATCCGCCTATTCCAGACTTATTCGCGATATTCGAGAATTATCCATGGCTCTCTACACAGGATCATCTTAAGCTCTTTATCATTGTAGTTGCCTTCCCCCCTTTTTCATTTCCGGTATATATGTTTTATACCTATATTGCCTAAAAGCAGTCATTTTGACTTCTTGGAAAGTTTCAAACAATCAAATGGCTTTTATTTCTGAATTGAGTAAATTTCTTATATGAAATCGGAGCCAATCTGATTATATGAAATTAGAGATCACCTCCGATTTTGCATAACAGTTTTTGTATTTTTTTATTACAGTCACTTGTTCGCTACTTATCATTCGAATCTTTATGCCAGGCTTGCCATCAGAAAATGAGGACCCCCAAACATCAAATACAACATATTCTATGAAACGAAAATTTTATCAAGTACGACTTTTCAACAAAAACAAAACGAAAGATGTACACATAAGAAGATTTCAACTTACAGTTGCTTAAAATGTACAAATAATGAATAAATTATTTTTTTGTTCCAAATGAAGTAAATTTTTTTATTGTTAATACTTACTAATAACTTACTCTATGACTGTAAATAGAATAAGAAATATTAAAAATAAATTTTAAACAAATTTCTTTACACATTAGTTGTTCTTTCACAATGCAGTCATTTCGACTGCTTTGGGGCAATATAGGTATACACTAAGTCTCCGTCATTACTAGTGTTAATAAACGCATTTATATGTTGTACAAAAAGTCACAAAGTTATAAGAAGCTGTGTCATTATATGCACAATTGTTTTTCTAACTGACATTGAAAAGCAGTCAAAATGACTGCCTTTGGCAATCTTGTGTTAAGTCTTTTTTGGAAGGATTCTTCTGCAATAAGTGATCCGGATATGCAGAAGATTCCTCGGCTCCTTCTTATATCACTTATGCAAAAAGATATAGAGATTAGTAATCGGAGTCTTCTTCCGTAGCATTCTGTAAGAATGATTTCTAAGATATTGTTCCGTCATCTGATGGGGTGAATTCATTTCAAACAGGGCAGCATCAACTCCTGCTTCCATAGGCTTCGAGCGCGGGCTGCCACTAAAAGACCCTTCCAAAGAGAGTTAATTTTATCTTGTACTCATCTTCTCAATCTTCTCTGTACTTCTGATTCCACTACTAACTGAAATTGTTACGGATTTTCACCGTCTGGTTCGTCTAGTGTAGTGGGTATATGAGGTGATGACAGAATCAGCAGGCCTCAGAAGAAAACAGCAAAGACGTTTATTTACACAAAGACATAAGAGCAGAAAAACGACAAATAATTAAAGTGCTAATAATTTATACTGTCTTGTCTTCATATATAAAGCATCATCGTTGTTTTCTACTGAGGCTTGCTGACTGTGTTCTCATACCTTACACCACCTACATTAAACCAACCCGACGGTCAAAATCCATAACCATTTGGTGCCAGAAGTGTGATACTAGTTAACAGTGTATGGTGCTGACGAGATACCAAAGCAATGGCAGAAGAAATGTAAGACGGACTCTATACACTTTTGCAAGAAATGAAAACCGGGCAGAGTGAATTGAAGATAAAAATTTCGTCGTGGTAGGAAATTGTAGAAGAGAAAGGTGGTGAAATCGAAGACGTCCAAGACATCACAGAAGGAATGGAAGGAAACGGCGGGAGCTAAGTGGAGAAAGAAAAGGTCGAAGATCGAATGTAGACCGATGTAACCGAAAAGGAACTTGACAATCCGGATGATGAACCAAAGTTTGATAAGGGGATGCACAAACAGAGAGGCTGTCAAATAATTACAAAGCTGAAAAAGTTTCCTCCGAATGAGTCCCTTGAAGTAGAATCTGAAGTATAGGAGCTTGGGAGGACGAGGAGGATAAGAGCTCTTACTAACTCGTTACAGAGTGTTAAGGTAGATATACTACGTGCCTAAAATTGCTGATCCCAGGTCTCGACTTCAATCAAGAATTTAACCTTGCTCAAATTCCCCGGGAGATTTTTGCTTAAGAGTATGGTACAAAAAGGACCAATGAATATTTTGTATATCCGGATTCAGAGGAACCCTTCAAGCAAAAATTGAAGTGCTCTTTAAAAGATCCAGCGTTGAAAACTGTGAACAACTCTCGAATGTCGAGAATAAATCGGGAATAGGTGGGCGTATTTCCGTAAAAGCTTTGAAGACAATGGTGAATCCTTGGTTTTCAAATGAACTTTTTTAATATTCGGCTGTCTCTATAAAGGAAGTTCAAAGTGACCAATCGACCAGCCTGTCAAGAATTCGTTTTGGAGACACTGCAACGATAAAATGTTTGGCTCCATGGGACGCATTGCATTTTAAGAACAGAAATCAGGTCTAGATGTATAATCCGAAGCGAAGAAAAGGTCTGAATCGAAAGCATTGAGAAAGTTCAGACGGATCTATAAATAAATTTTTATTCATTAATAGGCTTGTGTTATTCTCTGATTTGTTACTAAATTGTTTCAGAAAGAAAATTTTATAATGTACCCTATTAAACTATAGTTAGCTTAATTCTTTCTTACATATATAATTTGCCATTTTTAGTACTTTCAAAAAATGTTTCAATGAGAACATTTATTGCAAACAATTCTGCTTAATGACTCTTTGGACTGATTTACAAGCTCCAATGCTCTAATCTATTTCAACAGCCCTTATATTTAAAGAAGCTGCATTTTGAAGTCGTATGTTGCGTTTTTTTTTCCTTCTTATATGCATCATTAAATAAACTAGAAATATAAGATATCAAAAGCAGTGAACTATTAATTATAAATTCTCGAATCCTACTGTCGCATTTTAAGAATTGTAACTAAGACCAACTGCTTACACACACACATACTTATGAAAAAGAGAAGAAAAATATCAAAAATAATTAAATAATTGAAATTAGCTAAAGCCCCTTTCATGCTATGATTTATTTTTAAGAACTATTTATTATCTGTATTTATATTTGAGTACAGTATGTATTTGTTTTGAAGATTATATACAGCGCATTGTGAAATGTTCAATGAAACAGTGATGATACAAAATGCTGAAAAGAAAATTACTTGAAATTTAAAAATCTCAAAATGTTTGATTTCTTTTTATTAAAATGTTTTCTTCTATAAAAAGCTACTTAACATAAAAAAACTGAAACAAATGCTGATGATACATTTTTTTTATTTGCAAAAAGTTTTTATTTATCTCACAATCTATATTTAAATACACACCATCAATCGAATTAAAATCAATTTTCTGTGAAGCATGAAACTAGATTCTCGACGAATCTTCAATAATTTCGGACCAAACACTTATGCAGCTTAATTTATTGTCCAATGACTACATCCAAAACGCTTGCCCTGATTCTAGTAGATCAATAAGGCCTATCTGCGTTATAGCTTTATCCAACAACCAACAGTTATTGATATTCAAAACCCTTTAGTAAGTAGAAACATAACCACTTGCAAAGAAGTGATTCTTATCCGATGCAATTTGCCATTCTATCAGATGGAATTTCCTGGGGCTGACAAGTTGCCGATAAGTGATGGCATTTGTTTTGTCCACTCAATTTCTTTTTTCTTTCCTTCTATGGAGAGCTTCTAAAGCTTGAATGCAGTGTAAGGAAGGAATATTTGTTTTCAAGGAAGGAAAGGAGCATGTATGTATCGATCGACAGGTGGTATTTGATCACTGTATTGGAAGGGAAGGTATTGGGGGAAAAATTAGATCATTTACCTATTACAGAAAAGAACTGTCAGATTTAGAAAATTAAAAGATAATATTGACATGTTGTTATAATAAAAAAGTACCAGGAAGGCCTAGATCAACTTTTTATTTTGTAAAAATGTGTTTTTCGGAGAAAATATTAAATCCCAATCACATTCCGAGTACCTATGAAGTTTTTCTCAGTCTTATCTAAGTATGAATGGGTAATTTCAATTTTAAAAAAATACTGAATGCACTTTAACATGTTAATCGAATTAGTTAAAACAAAAATTGCATCGTCGCTATTGGATGTGGGCCGAAGGTATTCGAATTTGGATACTGTCATATAGCCCCATCTGACAAAATTTTGATATACCAATAATTATCATTCTTTGGCAAGGATGCGAGCACTGCAAAGATATACGAGAGGGCGCTATATGATATTGTCAGCATGAAAGCAGATGAAAAAAAGGGCTAGTTACTAAGAGTTATATAAAAGAATCTTTTTTTTTCTGTTAATTCCGTTTTTCAGGAAAGATACCAATATAAATAAACCTCAAAAAGTGAAACCTTATCTAAATATAAAATTTGATCCGAATCGTTAGATGGAGATTTTTTCTTTCTACACATTAATGTTTTAATATATATAACACATTAATATTTTTGCTGAATCAAATACCTCATGACTGGCATAGGAAAACGCTCATGAATTGTGTCATTAAAAATGTCTCGTGCACAGGGCATAATGCCTCATGTACAGCGCTGTTCAAAATTTTAAAAAATGTAGTAATAATTTAATTATTTTAATATCTTTTATATTTATGTATTAAAAAAGCCTTAAAATGCAAATAAAAATTAAATTAACACTTCTATTAAGTTTTGATTTTAAAAACATTTATTATATTTCTCTCGCATATGCACAATAACAAGGAAATATTAATAATATTTCTCTAACGCATGCAGAATAACTCTAGGAAATTCCTAATAAATTATTCGTTCGTTCGTTATCAATATTTAAATCAAAATTTTTAAAAAAAGTCACAAATAATTCATGAACTTAACTATGTTTCAATATTTACATAAACTGAATACTGGCAGCATCATTTCAAAATTAAATATTTCTTTCCAGAAATTCATTGATAATGTTTTTTTCTTGGAATGCATATTTTATAAAATAGCATTTTCAATGGACGATAAAGAATTCTATTAATATTAAATTTTATGTGACTGAACTTTTTTATAATCCTCTAATTAATGTCATGAAAATAGTTTTAACTCTTATTTATTTATTTTGGAACAAAATAGGTAATTACTCTACACTAAAAGCATTTCATTATATTTTCATCTCAAAATCCAGAAACAAAGCCTTGAAAACAATTAGAGAATAACATTAACTATTCTTTTTCCAATATCAATTCTGGGTGAACTGTCATCATGATCCCACATTATGATGAATGAAAATATTAAAATGCGACTAATCTGTGAAATGTTTTCATTTTTTTAAATATTAATTAAATAATCACCAGTAAAATTCATTAAAAAATTTATAATATTTTCCTAGATTCAAAAAAATTCTCAGTATTCCTGAAAATCCCGCAATCAAAGAACAAATTAACCATGCCCACTGCAATGGGAAATACGCCCTTCCTTACTATACTACCAATTCGACTTAGCCACTTAAACCTCCATAGCTTCTTCCAAAATTTAAATTGCATCTTTGAAGTGCTTCTGTTTTCACCGTAAACGCTTTTAAGCAAAGGTTTTTCTCAATTGACCGACAAATGGAAGATAATGTCTTTTTTCCCTCTATTAGTAACTATCATAAACTCAGTAAAAGTTCTTAGGCACTAAGGCTCATTATGCACCTAATTCAAGTCAGACAAATTAGTGTAGGTTTTTTTTAGATGAGATAAGAGATATTGGAGAAATTTAATGTAAAAATTTAAAAATTGAAATTACCTTATTGTTTATTTGAATTTTTAAAACTGTGAATAATGAAGTAGTAATGAACTTTTGAAGTAAAACCTTTTGAAACGCTTATCAAAAAAGTCATATTTAAAAACTCGAAATTGACTTTTTGCCGACTCCTATGATTTAATGACTAGATATTTTGTTTGGAAAAGACATTTTGAATGTAAGAATTTTGTGTGCTTCAAAAATCTTTTTACTGCTGAAGTTTCGCAAGCAACATCATTTAACATTCAGTAAAAATACGAAAATGGGGGAATTTATCAAACATAAAAATGTTATATGTTTCTAATTATTTTTCATTTTCAAAAATTGTTTTGAGAATTCTAGAGGTTTAAGCGCGCTTTGTTGAGTAAATCGCAATCAGACATAGAAATATGTTCAACATACCGGAAAGGCAAGCAGATTTGTATTACTTCGTCGTTCATGAAGTTCAAACAGATTATATTTTAAGTTTCAAATACTAAAGTTTATGCTCGAGTAAGAAAATGATCAATTTTGAGGAAGCGTCAAACTTGTGACAAAAATTAATAGCAACCTAGAAATTTTTGCCATTTCTTAAATTTTTAAAATATCCAGCTGGTGCATTAAGATGTTTTCAATCCATAGTAACAAGACAAGTAGTATATATTTCTATAATTATTTCTATATATATTTCAAATACTTGTGTATATTTCTCTACTTTATTTTTATAAGCCTCTTGTGAATTTCTTCATACTGACCATTGTTGCAGTAGTTGCTTTTCATACAAACAAACATGCAAATAATCGTATACCAGATAATATATGGTATCAAATCTTTAGAGAAATAAAGTTTTGACTTTAAACAGTTGTCAGAAAGTAAGTTTTGGAATTTTAATAAAAAATAGGACTAAAGTAGATTCAATAGACAGAATCACATTAAATATATCTCCCGAGTGTTAGAAGACATTATGAGGGTGTTTGAGAGTTATTGTTTTAAATGAGAGAAATGAAGAACTTTAGACTCTAATCACGCTAATATGATCAGCTGTATCCACTGCAGTCAAAGCCTAACTACTTGTGTGACCTTTTGGAGAAAATCAAAACAGCTTGCAAATGCCTTTCAAATCAAACTTATCAATTCAAAACGGTAATAGAAAACAGCACTGGTAAAAATTACACATATGAATAAGGGAAACTGCGAGAAAAATTTTAGAATATGGTACCTTTAAATATATCAGTCTTTGAAAAGATTTGAATATCAATCATGTTAAGGATCGTCCCTTGGCGTTGTTTGCAATCACTAATTAAAAAATTACAAACCGTGCAAAGATTAACGAATTAAACAAGCCAGTGCCAAATTAGAATAAATGTTGAGATAGAGATTTCTATTTGGGGTTCAACTGAATAACCCTTAAAGGAAGAGTATTAATAATATATCATTAAGTGAAGCAATCACATTGCACTAAAATTGCTTGTTTCAATAAAATAGAAACTAGTATTAATTAAATTAATATTCAAGAACAATAATTTTATTGGATTTTTCTCAATATAAAAACATCAAATACTCTCTAACAAGCATTAAATGTAAGTATTAAACATTTTTTTATAAACCAGAATAAAACAACTATTTTAGAATTTAGAGAATTAAAAAGTATACCTAAAATGTTTAACATATGAAAAGATTTTTACTGCATGTAAACAGAATAATATGAAAATGATAATTAAAGTATTGGCTTATTTATTTACACCAGAACTGCTATCCAATTTTCAAAAATAAATACAAGAAAAATTATTGCATTTTCATTCATCAAATCATGCGATTCGTTCGTAAACTACTCTATTGGCTAACAAAGGAATTTATTTAAAAATTATGCTCGCATTAAACGATAGTCATCTTAATTATTTCTTACAAATATTATTTGCAATTTTTATTCATTTTGAAAGAATCTTTTAATGAGAAACTATTGTCTCAAACAGTTCTAGTAAATAATATGAGAACTTCAATATTCTTATATGTTTCATTATATTTAAAACGACTGCATTTCAAAATTATATTTCATTTTTTTCCTAATTGTTTTAGGTGTCCGTAAGTTATACGGAAATATAAAATTTCAAAAATAGAATACTCTTTAGTATAACGTCTCCCTTAATATTGTATCATTTAAGAATTGTAATTAAGAGCAAATGCATACATGCAAATTCACTAAAAGAAAAAGGTAATTTAAATTACTGTAACATATTTCAGGCCATTTTTTTACTATTTTAACGACATATTCTTATTTTGTATTTATGGGCATTGTATATTTGTTTGGCAGTCTGACACATACAGCACATTGTGAAACGTTCAAAGAAGCTGTGACAATACAGAATGTCGAAAGGGAAAGGGCCAGAAATTTTGAAATTCCCAAAATATAATTGAAAAAAACGATCTAAAACGATCTTTTAATTGAAAAATTACTTAACAGAAGTGCAGTTTATGTTTAGACACAAGTCTATTATTCAAATTAGAAAAATGAAGTAACTCTTCCTCTCTGTTTTTTTCATTGGGAAATTTTGTTCTAATCGATCCAGGTAAACATATTCAAAATTAAAACAAAACAGTTTGAAATATATTTTAATGAAATTAGTCAGAATATTAGTTACGATTTTAATGTTTATTAATTGCATTGCCAAAGAAACCACTTTAATGATTTTTGTACCCTTTCTTACTCTTTGTATATTCATTACTGATTTTTGATGTATTTCTCAATTATATGCTAAAATGTTTTTTTTAAAGTATGAAGAAAATCCCACGATTTTCTTACAAAATTTGTGCTTTAATGAAAACTTAAACGATTGCTTCTGATTAATTTCTTTATTTAAAATGTTTTATTCTTATTTTTTAACATTCTTATATTTAAACACACACCATCAATGGATTTACAATCAATTTTCTCTGAAGCTCAAAACTAGATCCTTATCGAATCTTCAATACTTTCCAGCCAAAACTTATGCAGCTTAATTTATTGTCCAATATCTACATCCAAACTCTTGCCCGGATTCTAGTAGATCAATATGGCTATCTATAGCTTTTCTCAACAACCAACGGTTATTGATATTCAAAACATAATAGTAGAAACATAAGAGCTTGCTTACCCTTCGCAACATTACCATTCTATACGATGAAATTTCCTGACGTTGACAGGTTGCCGATAAGTGATGGCATTTCTTACTTCTACTTACTCCCTTTTTTTTCTATGAAGGACTTTTGATCCATCAATGAATTTTTGGAAGGAAGGAGTTATGTGATTTCAAGGAAATAAAGTAAGAAAATAGGTGTATCTATTAACAAGTGGTGCCTGATCCTTACATTGGAAGACAGCGATCATTAACCGATTAGGGAAATAAATTGCGAGATTTAGAAAATTTGATGATAATAATGACACATTAAAAAAAATGTAAGAGAAAAACCAAGCCTCGCTGTGATTTTTTTTTGTTTTTTTTTTTTTTTTTGTAAAATTGCATTTTTGGGGGAGAAATATTTTAATGATATGAATCACATAATATGAATATATTTCAATTTTATTTACATATGAACTAGTCATTCAAATACAAATAAATAAAAGCTAAATAAATAAAAAATAAAATTTAAATTAAAAAAGCATGAATACAAGTTATACAAGCAATACTTAATTTAACATATTATTCTAATTGGACATCACAAAAATTGCATTCTTTTATTGAATTTCAGTCGAACCCATTAAAATTAAGATAATGTCAAACGAAAAATTGTCTTTTTTTAAAAAATTGGTAAAGCTATAAAAAAATTGTTTTGCGTGTGTGTGTGTCATTTCAAGTTTTTTCAGGAAATAGGCATAAAGATAAACTTAAAAACCCAAATCTTGAGTGAATTCAAAATTTGATACAAATCGTTATAATCATTTTCTAG
>JAPMOQ010049730.1:36869-51202 GCA_026543055.1 Argiope trifasciata | reverse complement strand
GGCAGTATATTTTAACTTTAAAAAAACATCCTAGGGCTTCGCTTTCATACGGAGCGGGAATGCAGTAGCTTCGCTAGCAAATTGAACAGATGGACGGTGTGGATTAAGGAATAGCGCATAATAATATTACCAGAAAGAATAAATGATGTTATAGGAACGAATATTATACAGAATTTTTAATATTTAATGTACTTACTTGCTTTATTTAATCTTTTCATAAACACTTAACACTTCATAACATTCAAAGCATTCTTTCCAAGCCTCATCAACTCATTAAAAAAATATTCCAATCACCCTTCATCCATTCAGAAGGTTCGAAATAGTGCCTAACATCCCAACTACCAAATATCCACTCCTGTGCGATTGCAGACATAATAATATTTCGAGGGAACCGAACGTTGGAGCACCAAAAAAATTAGAGAACTGCGAATAATTCCATGGCAGACTTCTTTTAATACGAAAACGCAGACGATTTGAAAATTCGCATAGTGGTAATTAAAAGTGTGAAAACGAAATTATTTTTTGTAAATATTAACACAAAAAATGAAATGAATGTTATTTTAATTAATATTAATTTTATTCTAAACTTTCTTAGTATAATAAATTTTAAATTAAAAGAATAATCAAAATGTAAATCATCTGAAATCGATATTTTAAATATTAAATTTATTATAAAACAGTTGTAGTTCCTGAACAACTCAACTATTGTAAAAACTAGTTAACAAAACAGAATTAGGGTTACTGTAAGAAAGTTCCGTTGGGTTGCCGTATTGGCGATAAACTCGGGGGCACACCGTGCTACACTTTAACCGAATTGCTCGGTTTAACTTAATTTGATCACTCGACAGGAATTCAACTAAGACATCAAATCTCCGTTTTTATGTGCATAAACTAATAGTTAAAATGAAATAAGATATTTTAAATAAAATTGCTAAACAATAAAAATAATATCTTATGTCCAATTTGCTCATTGAATAAGGGAAATTTGGAAGGAAACCAGTCTATTTAAAAAATTTCTAATATCAAAAACTTGGACCAACGATTTCATCGTGTTCTCATATTACCATCCCTTGGATATATTAACAAGAAAAAATTACTTAACTCTTCTTTTTTTTATTATTTTCATTAATTCATTAATATTCATTACTTTTTTCCGAAATCTAACAATCCATAAACTTTTTCTATGTAACCAATGCCATCAGCAGTTACTTAAAAATAATAAACGACTTTTTGAATATATTCTGCAAGATCACCAAAACTTGGTTAGTAAATTCTTCAATCAATAGCTCTCGTTTTAGTTTGCCAAAATATCTTCTTAAAATTATTGATATAGTAAGTAATTAACTAATAAATAAAACTATTACAAGAATCTAAATTGTTGATGACTCTTGAGATTGTTTCAAAAAGGCCTTTCTTTTCTCGGAAAAAGAAAATCGAGAAAAATGGTAGCGACTTTTAACATTGCTATTTCTTATCTCTCCATTTCAAAGTAATCATGACATATTTAAGTGTCTTCTGATAGTAATTTTTTCGAGTATTTAAAAACTTAATGGTAACGCTTAATTACATCGAAGTCTTTTTATTGTTTAAATTCATTTCTTAATTAGCGATTCCTTTTAATGATGAACTTGGGGAACATCAGATTTGCCTGGCTCTAAGAGTCTTGTCATGACTACACTTGCATCTTTCTTGTCATGACTACACTTGATCACATCTTGCTTCTTTTATATCTTAATGGTTTTCAATTGCAAAAAATTCTTTATTATTATTATTGTAGTAAGAAAATCTTCCATTTGATAGCTCCGTTTGAATATTTCAAGGAATTTTTCATTTCAAAAAAAAAAAAATTCAATCCTAAAACTATTACGATTTTTTAGTCTTATCAGATATTTTTTGTTTTCTAAGTTTAACAAAGCGTTTGATTACCGTCTTCATTTTGTAGAATTTTATCTTCTTTTCAGTATCTTCCATGTTCAGATTTCTTGTTTTAATCTTATCAAAGATGTTCCATATAAATTACTAAATTTCAATTAATATGTTTCAAATTGCTCTCTCTATTTCATTTGGTTGAAAGAAAAATTTGACAATCTAAATTGATCTATAAAAACCTTTCGCGCTTATAGATTATTGCTATAAACACTTTTATACCAATTAGTATTTGAAAGTAATCACAAGAAAAATATCACATTAATTATATTTCATGAAAACCTGCAAATGAAATGGTAAGATTACCTCCAATATACACTGAAGTGACAAAAGTCATGGGATAGCAATATGCAAATATACAGATGGTAGTAGTATCGCAGCGAAAAAGTATAAATGCGCAGTTCGTTTTCCAGAGCTTTCATTTGTGTTCAAGTTATTCATGTGAACAGGTTTTTCGTGATTTATGGCGGCACGACGAGAATTAACAGACTTTGAACGTGGAATGTTCGTTGGAGCTAGACGCATGGGTCATTCCATTGCGGATATCGTTAGCGAATTCAACATTCCGAGATCCACAGTATCAAGAGTGTGCCGAGAGTATGAAATTTCAGGCATCACATTCCATCATGGACAGCGCAGTGGGCGACCACCTGCACTTAACGACCGAGACCACCGACGTCTGTGTAGAATGGTCAGTGTTAATAGACACGCAACACTTCGTCAAATAACAGGAGGAATCAATATCGGACGTACGAGGGACGTGTCCGATAGGACTGTGTGGCGAAATTTGTCTTCCTTGGGCTATGACAGCAGAAGACAGACTCGAGTGCCTTTACTGACAGCACGACATCGCCTGCAGCAACTCTCCTGTTCTCGTGAGCATATCGACTGGTCCCTAGACCAGTGGAAAACCGTGGCGTGGTCAGATGAGTCACGATTTCAGTTGTTACGAGCTGACGGTAGAGTTCGAGTGTGGCGCAGACCCCACGAAGCCATGGACCCAAACTGTCAGCAAGGCACTGTTCAAGCTGGTGGTGGCTGCATAATGGTGTGGGCTGTTTTTACATGGCATGGACTCGGTCCTCTGGTGCAACTGAACCGATCATTGACTGGAAATGGTTATGTTCAGCTGCCTGCAGATCACTTGCAGACATTCATGGACTTCACGTACCCACACAACGATGGGATTTTTATGGATGACAATGCGCCATGTCATCGGGCCAAAACTGTTCGCGATTGGTTTGAAGAACATTCCGGACAATTTCAGCGCATGATCTGGCCACCTAGATCGCCCGATATGAATCCCATCGAGCATTTATGGGACATCATCGAAAAGTCCATTCGTGCCCAAACTCCTGCACCATCCACACTTTCACAATTATGGACGTCTATACAGACAGCATGGCTCAATATTCCTGCAGAGGACTTCCAACGACTTGTGGACTCCATGACACGTCGAGTTGTTGCACTTCGCTGGGCAAAAGCAGGACCGACACGATATTAACAGTCATCCCATGACTTTTGTCACTTCAGTGTATATTATATATATATATATATATATATATATATATATATATATATATATATAATATCCAAAATTAAAGTCAGTTTTAGAAGTTCGCTAAGAATTTCTTCCAATAGATAATACTTTGTAGTGATTAGAAATTAGATTCAAACTGTAGAGATTATATTCAGCTTTAAAAACTTCACTGCACATATTTTATTACAAAAATAATTTGAAACGATATTACCTAGAACGAATAAGATGGTGGTATGCTTAGTGTACAGTATCTAAGACTAGCGGTCGGTTTTATACAAGAAGAAATATCTAAGACTACGCAGAAACCTCGCTGGCTTATTTCCGAGGAGTAATAGTGACATATAAGTGACTCGAGTACAGTAAAAAATGGTTGCATATGAATGCAAAATACCGTTTAAATCCGTTTTACTTTTACTATCGTATTTATGCAAAACAGTAAATTCGGCTGCTTGACCAGTTTATTTTCTGCACTCCATTCTAGTTAAATAGCTCAGATATTACTTCATGCTTGGGATTCCTTCAAAGTTTCTTAACTTTAAAACCGAATCTGTATTTTATATGTTCATGGACCTTTCCGATAGTGAGGTCATCAAGAAAGATTCCACTGATGGGCACTCACACTCCCATAGGTCTATATAAACAACCATTAAAATTATTGCTTCATAACGTCTTCAAATAACACTTTATATGCACCTACTTATTGATTATTTAAAAGCATATTATGTTTATGTTTAAGTATTAACATATTATATAAGAATTTTTTAATTATTTATTTGGATTCGAAAATGAATAAAACTGAAGAAAAAACCGTTATCAGGGAGATTAAGTAAATTGAATATTAAATTCCGAAGTCACAATTTGAAAACAGATATTTAGATAAATATCCGATTTCCATAAAATCTAAAAAGAATTATGTTGATTACCAGAGGCAAGTTGAAAAGAAAATATGTCTTTTTATATCGACCACATTCCAATTGAAAAATGAATTTCTGTATCCTTAAATAATCTTTCAGTACTTAAAATCATCAGAATTAAATGTAAAGAGTATATATTCAATTCATTTACTATCTTTTTAAAATATCACTTTTTATGAGATGCTGCGCTTTCTTATATTTACATTTCCTGAAGCATTAATGATATTCTTTCAAATCCAAATTCAGTTTTGTCCTTTTTAACCATAATCACTTAAGCCTGATTAGAAAATAGGATTTGCTTATCTGTGTTCTTCTATTTTAAAATAGGAAAATTTGAATTTTAACTTTTTGCCTTTTCGTAAAGAATAAATACGATAGAGAGAGAAACCTTTATGAGAAGTTGCTTGACTGAATTATGTTTGATCGGTGAAATAATCTATATCTATACTTATAATAAAGCTCAATGTGTGTGTGTGTGTGTGTGTGTGTGTGTGTGTGTGTGTGTGTGTGTTGGCGCTCTACAGGCCAGACCGTTGGACCTACAGCTACCAAATTTGGTATATGTATACCTTGGAGGTCGGTAATGTGCACCTCGGAGCCCTTTTTTCGAATTTTTAATTAGAATTTGAATTAAATAAAATTTAAGCGAAATTTCGACGTTTTTCCGCTATAACTTCCGAAAATTTTATCGCACAAACATGATTTTTACATCAATTTAAAGATTAAAAAATTAGCTTTCTAATGGTATCAGTGTTTTAATGTATAACTTAAGCCTCTTTTTTTAACGAATTTTTAAAGAAATATTTTAACTATGTTTTTTGATCACGTGACCGGATAAAAGAAAAGAAAACAATGACGGAAGTTCAAATAATAATAATAAAAAAACTATCATCGTAAATCAAGTCTAAAGAAATGATACTTTCAGCTCGAGACTGGATAAAATAACATAAATATAGAAAGTGATACTTTCTAAAAAAATAAATGCAAGGCAAATGATTCTACAATCGTTTGCAATATCTAAATGATTAATTCAATAAATCTTCTTTATTTACGGTAAACCTGATTGAATTTAGGCAAGATATGCATAGAACTCCCGACCTAATGGCATATTTCTATAATCGTTTGCAATATCTGTATCATTAATTTAATAATTTTTTTTTTCGCTTTTTCGCTTTCTTTCAAAAAACATATTTAATATTTTGGCAACATCACCGAAAAATACATTTTTAATATTTTGATAGTATAACCGATAATTAAAACTGACTGATTTATAAAATTAAAGATTATCATCAAGAAAACGGGTTCTTTTATAACTTTCCGTCCATCATCTTAAAGAAAATATTAATTTCAGGCCAATAAATGCCCGGAATTACTTCAAGGCTAATGAATATGTTATTTAATTGAAAATTTTAGAACGCATTACTCATGGCGAACCAGCTGGTCGCCAAAGGCGGCTAGTGAAGAATAAAACTCAATCCAAAAAAGAGTAACAACAAATAGAGTTAAATAAAAAACTTTTCAGTGTAATAAAATTAATTAAACTTTATTGTTTTTTACAGAAAGACAGGAGTGATTACAGGGTGGTGCTGCTAGCATATGAGTATGTTTTCTTTTTCTTTCAAATGGAAAACTTTAACGCTGCGTTGATGATGGACATGAATTGCATCTTAAAGATAGTCATTATCTGCATTTAATTACTTAAAGGTGGTATAACAAACAAACAAGATTATAAGATGATGTAGTGATTGTAGCAGCATCTGTTTTTATGTCAAACAATCAAATATTGCTATCTCTCTATTTTTCATATTCTACTGACTGTTTATACTCTGTCGAAGAATCTCCCAAGCCGTATGTAAAATAATCCTTAAAATTGTAAACGAACTATCCTATTTTATGTGCCCTCAGCTTGTAACTAGTTGCTACTAGTTTAGCTCATAATAATAAGTTTAGGCTCCAATTAGTGAAATATTTAGAAACAAATTCGAATAACATTAGATTGTTTGAAGCTTTTGAAATTATCTGGTGAGGAGAGAAAAATGAAATATATTAGATATCACACTTCTGAATTTTGGCCGAAAAGTTGCAACAAATGTGAGTACGAATGGTTTTAAATCTACAAAGTTAAAATTTAAATATTTGAAGCATGAGCGATTATTAATAAAAAAATACTTTTATCGTGCAATTACATCTATTTAGCAATAATATATTGCATTTGCATATTTTTAGCAATAAGATAAATCTGCATTTATACTCAGAATAAAATACATATATATTTTTTACTTACCTGATCCTTCTCTCTCATACAGGAGATTAGTATTTCTAGCGAAAGGCGCTTTTTTTAAGTATTAGATTATTTGTCGATGTGGGCCATGTAATCAAATACAATCTAGTTGTATCATTTCCTTTGCTTCGATCTCCATTTTGAAGAACACCATCAAACCTGTCTCATTTCTCAAGAGAGAACGTCCTCAATTTCTCAAGAGAGCGTTTCTGTTTTGATATGTTCTTGAAGACTCGATGTCATGAGACCATTCTTAAACGCAAGAATGGATTCTGGCAAGTATAAGTCGACAGGGGTTTACAAAAAATAATGAATTTCTGTATAATCTACCAACGGATTCAAGAGCTAACAGTTTGTTCTTTTATAAATCTTAGAATTCACACAAATCAAATTCATTTGTGCCTCACACATTCTATAGCCGATTTCAATTATTCAGACATACACTTGAGTGAGAAAATCTACAGATTTTTCCTTAATTTGTGTATTGCTTCGGCATAATTTTCTTTTATCTGCTGAAAATCATCATCAATTTCGCTATTTTTGATCCAAGAACAAAATTTGAATAAAATAATTCACATTGTATTCATCTGGTGTGTCAGGATCATTGTGGGTTGGATGGAATTTTGTATTAAGAAATTCAGTGAACTCTCTCGTATATTCTGTCAGTTTAAATTTTCGCATCGAATTTCGTGGAATCTCACTTTGAATCGGCTCAATAATTTTGCTTGTTAATATGTTTCAGTCCGTCGTAAATTCGTTTATTCATTCTTTGCATTCTTCTGTTTTTGTAAAATCATTATAATAATAATCTTTATTCAGCGTATCATCACTCAAAATCAATGCCGAAATTTCTTCCTGGATGAATCCAGTTTTAAAATATCCAATAACTACTTTCGAAGTTTATGCAAGTCTGAGGTGAAATGTTTTCATCCATTTATGCTTCTTTTGTAACTGTGTAACATAAGGTGAATTTCGTTTACGACTTCTATTTTAAATTCTGTTTATCCATAGCCATTTTTTAAAGCTGAGGACACAAGGAAATACATGTTAAAGAACATTATTCAAATATAAGTGTTTGCTGCACCATTTTTCTAAGCATATCATGGTTCATATATCCCGACATAGATTTTCATTTCAGCACATATATTGCCATTTCTTCAAAATTGGGACACCATAAAATGTTCGTAGAGAAAACTTTTTTCAGATATAAATATGTTTGCTGCACCATTCTATAGGATAGAAAAGTCACTAAATGTCAAAATGAAGCAACAAGTTTAACAAATACAGCATTTTAATGCAAGAACTTCACAGATACTCGAAGATAAAAATTAAAATTAATAAACACAACCGAAAATCTTGTAAAAGTTAAACCCCAGAGGTGACAGTTCAAAGTTTCAGTTAAGAACTGAATAAACTTTTTTTTCAAGTTGTAGTAAGAGAGTCATACTGGCATGGTGGATGATGAAAGCTTAACTGAAATGCAGCGTATTCCTTGAAACGAAAGACTGCATGCTTCCACTGTAAAAGAATAAGTGAAACTTTTCCCAGAAAAGTCTGTTTTAAATCCTTGAGTTGCAACTATTGTACAAAGCAAGGGAATATTTTCATTCTACTTTGCCGTGTTTAACAACCAATTGGTTTCCATCAAGATTAATATTCGCAAAAATATCATTTTATATAACTTCGTACATTAACAAGAAAATATTTGAAGCAGCAATATTGATGATCTTATAAAAGATTTACGAGCCTCAATTCATTGTCTTCTCTCAAAAATCAAATGTTCTGAACTACTGAAAGTCAATGGAAAAACGCAAGCACAGAAAAGACACTAACATACATTCTACTATATTTTTAGTTAAGATTAATCACCTTAGAAAATCATTGATTTGCAGAAGGTATTGATTACATTTAACTCATTAATCTATAATTTAAAGTATTTGAAATTTAACTTTAGTATCACAATTATCACGTGACTTTAATATCACAATTCTCTGAAATTGTGATATTAAAGTTACGTTATTTTTATTGTTTTACATAATTTGTATTTAGTGAGAATTCAACAGTTGTTAAATAATCTATGGTCCTTGATTTAATATTTTGTTCGAACATGGCTTCTTATATGAAAAATCCATTATTACTGATTTGCTGGCGAATGGCACGAATTAATTTATTTAAAAATAAAATCCTTGAATTTCAAACTTAATTTACACAGTATGACTTTATTTCCCACATTATTACTTTAAAAATTGTTTTTATTATCATTAACGAATTCTTTACAGATTTAATTTCACTTCATTTAAATTCAATAAACAAAAATTTTATATTAAAATTCTTAAGTTTCCAGCCTTGATATTTAAAAGAAAAGAATGTTTCTGAATTAGGAATGTAAGAAGAAGGGCATCAAAAGTAGAGGTGGTGTTTGAAAAGTCAAAACTAAACAATAACTAAAAAAAGAAATGACTATGTAAGGAAAGCAAAATAGAATTTTATTTTTCATTTGATTCGCTTTATCTCTCTTGACATCTTTTTTTTTAAACACTATTGTCATTTCTTTTTTTTACCCTCTCTAGTGTAAAGATTTCTTTTACTTGGACTCTAAGGTGATTACTATATCTTTGTTCAAGTAAAGGATATGCTTCTCTATTGAAAACGTGTATTTATCTATTTGTCCATAGTATTTCTATCGTAAGTTCGAACAAGAAAAAGTATCTCATCACTTAATTTCACCTGTGCTATTTTAAAGAAAGAGATTCTGATTTTCAACATTCCGTTTAAACAAAGCCGATTAAAACTTAATGCTTGATATCAATATTTACCCCATATTAATTTAAATTCACTTGTCATGGAAATCAATTATTTATTTTGAAAAATATGGTATTAGTTTCGGGTAGCATTTTAAAAATTTTGAGCACGCTTTGAGTGGTCTGTTTGATAATATATTTTAGAAACCAAGTGAAAAACATTATTTTATACATGAAAATCCCTATTTTACGATGCTTTTTCACACGGTGCCCTTAAAGATAAAAATGAAAGAAATTTAATTTACACATTTTAAAATCATGCTTGATTGCTTTCGAGCGACGTGGCATTACTCAGTTTTATTGTTATAGATTTGCGAGAGCCACATCTAAAATGTAGCTATCTACAAGCCAAATTATAAAATATTCATATACTTTGTAGAGTCGTTCAATACAATGCCACATAGCTATTAAGATGCTAATGCCTTTTTGCATATATGTAAGTGACATATATTTCTGGAAAATGTTATCTTTATACACAGTGTGCGACGTGGTAAGCATTATGTTAAAAATCGTTAAATGAATCAATAACAAAGAATTAAGCTGGGGAACTACGAAAAACAAACCTAACCAGTGAATTGCTACTTCAAAGACACAGAAGAAAAGGAATTCTTTAGTGTATTATATTGAGAGGGTGATTATGACCTTACTAGAATCCAAAGCACCAAGGATGAATGCCAGGTTCACCATTAACATCAAGAGTAAACCCGAATATTCGTGTGACTAATCTCATGCTTTGTGCATGGGGTATATCATCTTAGTATGGAGTATTATGAGCTACAAAGCAAGTGATCCGAACATTGAAGCAAAAATGGCAATATTGGACACCACAAAAGGATTGTCTAATGCAACAGCGATCAGCCTGATGTTGTGAAATCATGGAAGAAAACATTAGAAGGGCTTAATTGAATGTGTTATAATATTACAACACTCTTCAGATATAGCTCCTCCAGATTACAACCTAATTCGATTGATGACTCATAACTTGACTAAGCTGTAGTACTTTCATTTTTATTAGTATAATAAGATGTGGGATGAAGAATAACCTCTAGAAATTGTTAACAAAGTTTGTTTTCCTTGATATATAAACTCCAACGTGGGTTTTTCACTTTTCTGCCCTTTCTTGTTAAGAGTTTTTTTTTTTAATTCTTTCTAAATTCAAGCTCATTAAATGGGCTAATTTTTCATGTGATAAGTTTAATACAGAAAATATTTCCTTGCAACACTGATGCATTTTATAAAATAATTAATAAATTTTACAGTTTTAATTTATTGAAAAGGAGAATATTAGTTTTTTATTACTAAAAATTACTCTCTCAAAATGTCGTTTGAGATACTTTATAATTTGTAATTTTCATTGAAGATTATAAACAATCTAAATAAGACAGTAACTTAAATAAAGTAACTTAATAACATGATAAATGACAGTAAGACGGTAAGCTCCTAAATAAATTTTAAGATTAAAGAACGTAAATTTTGTATGGCGATTAAATGCAGATATTAATAAATTTTTGAAATCAGTTTTCTAAATATTTTTTTTGTTTCTCAGCAAGGTAGGTTTCTTTTAGTAAAGATATTTTATGGCATATCTTTTGCATTAAATATAATAAAAAAATAATTCCATTTTGTAGGACAAAGGGTTTTGTTCAAAAAAATACCACTAACATTTTGGCTTTTATATAAATTCTTTTATTATTTACTTCACATTCATAAAGTTGTACTTTCATTTTGATTACAAAAAGAAACTTTAGATTTCGGAGTCGAATCTAAAAAATGGGAATATTGTCAGATCTTAGATGAATGACTCACAAGAGACCAAAAGCCAGTTCCTTGAGTTACGTACGGACAAGCGAGATATGAAAGAATGAGGGTTGATTCGAAGAACAGCAATTAATTTTGTTTTCCTAAACGAAAAGTTCCCTTTCCTTTCTTTCTCTCTGTTATTTACGCTTTTTTGCTGCTCATTTTTACGTTTATTCTTGTGAGAAAACTTTGTTATTTGTTTACAGCATTGATTCTCATGGGAATTTGATATTTTTTGCAATTTACATTCTATGAAATGTGTATGCGAGTTCGAAGTATATTTATGGTATGTGGTATTGATAATTGTAGTAATCACAAACAAAAGAATACATATACGATTTTCTTTGTTTAATTAAAATAATTACAGGAAAGACAAAATTTTAATTGTTTGTATGGTTAAATGTAAGTAGTGAGAAAGCAAATTGCATGGTTTTGTATCATTTTAATTTGTGCTTCTACTATTAATGAGACATCAAAAAATCTCATAATGAGTCAGGGATTTTAAAATTTTTATTTTTTATTATGAACAAAAAATATATAAATTAATAAATAACAAAGTTAAATCAGTGATTTAAATACCTTTTATGAAAAGGGAAAAGTAATCACGAAATTGTTAGAGAATAATTTTATAACATTTTGTTTTTTAAAAAATACTAGAGAAATATCCACAATAACTTTTATTATTTTTAAAAAATGATATTTATAAAGAAATGTCATTTAAAAAAATTCGAGATAAATAATTTCATATCTAAAATTAGAAGAATGGAGCATCGAAGGAAATCTCTGAATTTAAAATTATCAAACAGCTCAGATTTCAATTTTTATCGTTTCCTTAGGTAAAAAATAAGTACTATGAAATTAATTTCCATTTAATTAAAAGGCACTTCGTAATCGCTACATTAAATGCTTAGAGAATATTTAGGGATGATTTTTGTGTGTGCTAAGGTTTAAAAGAATTTTTTTTTTATAAAAATATTTGAAATGTATTGTTATAGAGATATTCCGCTAGACATTGAATATATTGTTAGTAAAAATATTTTATTAGAATTATTAAAAAATAATTATATTATTAAAATCCCCGAAGCAATATATTTTTGTACGAAATATTAACTTGTTGTTTGCAATAAATGTGCATTAAATGAGAAAAATATTTTAAGTAAAAATAAGAAGAGATAAAAACTGTTTCTGAAAAGAAAAATCCTTTTAATTTCACATTAAACAGCTGTGAACAATTATTTGCTAGTGTTTAAATTTTAAAAAACTATTTTCTCTTAGAAGTAATATTTTATTGCCAAAACAGTTTTTAAGAAGTCATTTTTGGCAACATAATTTGTTCTGCAAACTTATATGAAACATAGTTAAAAGTAATACTAAATATGGCTTCAGATTCTCATTAAAAAATGTTTTTGATGCTTTACATCTTCCTTAGTGCTTCTTAATTTACATATTTGAAAACTTGTATTTTTGCTACAAAAAAGTTGTTTTATTTTCAAGAAATAACAGGAAAAAAAGAATATATGAGTTTCTAGATAAATAACACATAAGCACCCATCCTCTCAAAAAAAGGAAATTGTGTTTTTACAAAAAGAAGACAAAAATATGTTTTAAAAAAATCCTACGAATCAGAAAAACAACTTCGAGTCCTGTCATATTTCATTCACTGGAATTTCATTCACTTTTTTATTTTCTTTGCTATTGTCATTTCTTCTCAGGTTTCTTTCACTTACTGTTGATAGTTACAGTCATATCTTTTTGCAAAAAAATTTTTCGTACTTTTTTTTTGCCAAGTCAGCCTTGAAGATATATATTCGTCTTCTTTAGTAAAATACACAAATAAAAAAATGTGAAATTTTTTATTATAAAAAAAGAGATTATACTTCGATATTAACATTTTACGTTAAAAATTAAAGTAAAAACATTTTAAGTTATTTAAAAAACAAAATGCTTTGATACCTAATTTTATTTACTCGCTTCTGAACTCATTAATTTACCTCATGTATGTAGATAGCAGAGTATAAATGATTTTTTTGAAAATATAGATAGACTGGTAGCAATTTCTGTCTGTCATAGAATTCTAAGACATTTTGTTTATAATAAATAAGGAAACTCTTTGTCTATAATTTTGTTCTAAATAAAAGAATAATATTACTCAATTGGCATTCTAAAATATGATATACTGGTTTTAAAAATAAAAACTTATAATCATATGTCGATGCCCTACATTAACTAATTTAAACAGACATATTTATAAGCTAACAATGAAATATATATTTTTGGTAGATAGTTTTATGTTGAAGCAGAGCAATATATTTTGCAATCTAATCAACTTGAAAGATTAAAAAAAAATGATCTTCTAATGCTTTAATATACTTAATAACAATTCGATTTTGTTTGCATGTACAAGAATAAATTACGTTTAAACTTGGATTAATTCAATTACATTGGACAAAAAAAAAAAGAAAATGATAAATTTTTCAGTTATTAATCAAATTATTATTTTCTTGAAGAAAATAAGACAACCATTCTATAGATTAACAAATTCTAAAATAAATTCCATTTCTTTCATCAAAGTTAACATAAAAATTATAAACGATAATTATGAACTGCATTTTTATAAGAAAATTAAACATTGACTAAAAGATTATTTACATTCACTAAAAGAGCACTTTATATAATGTTACACAAAATTTTATTAAAACCATTTGCTTTTCTAGAAATAAATTTTATATGAAAGGATTTCTTCTCTGAAGTATATTATGTGTCACTCTTTTGATCTACCTGATTTTTGTTAGCTTGACATATATAAAAACAAATTATATTGAGGAATCATAGAAATGCTTACATGATTTTAATTTGAATTTCTTTCTAATTGTCCATCATTTACAATTAATCGGCTTTATAAAATAAACAATAATTTCACAAAATAAAATGTTGTGATAAAAGTTAAAAGTAGATTATAACAGTTAAGAATGTATTCATCACAATATATTATATATATATATATATATATATATATATATATATATATATATATATATATATATATATATATATATATACATATATACATA
>JAPMOQ010049730.1:0-20224 GCA_026543055.1 Argiope trifasciata | reverse complement strand
TGTGTGTGTGTGTGTGTGTGTGTGTGTGTGTGTGTGTGTGTGTGTGTTTCATCCGCCGCCTTCTCACCTGAACAAATTTTATTATTGCAGATTTCTGTTCCGCATAATCCATGCAATTTAAGTAACAAATTTCTTCAATATCTTCCCACTAGAACGGACTCAACGTAGGTCTAAACATGGTAACTTTAATCATAGCAATCCTATATATTTACATTTATAAGTTTCCACTCATCCAGCAAAATATTTTGACAATTATACCTCTCTGCATGGGTATTTAACTATAAAAATTTCAAAATAAAACCAATCAATGAAATTCAAGCGATTTTTTTTTTAATTCGCATGAAATTTTGAATGAAATTTATTTTTTATTTATCTGCCCAAAATTGTATTCCTTCATCTATGCACATCTTAGTTTAATAGTCACATGAAAATTGAAGAAAAAAATTATTATGGTTATTTTTTAAAAAATAAAAACAAAATAGTTGAAATGTTAAAATAGTATTTTTTACTTAAACCAGCAAATACTATTTTATGGCTTATTTACATTTCTTTTAATTTACATTTTCTAAAAATTATTTAATACATTGTGCAAATCTCACAATTTTAACATGAATAATGAATGTAAGAAAAAACAATTATGTATTTTTAAAGATTTCACTTTAAAAGATTTAAGTAGGTTAAAAAAAGGCTTCATTTAATTTAAAATTTGCATTTACTTTTACAAGAAATATGTCGACCTGTATGAATCATATCAATTAGATGAAGTAATAGCTGCGCTATCTGGCGGAAAAAGATTGACTGTTGAAATTGACTTGGAATAGAATAATCAACATTGGATATTGCAAGTCTAATGTTGCTTGGGGGCACTCGTCTTCATTACCAATACTTATTTCAGAGTTATAGCATACAGTGTAAGTGCTTTACCTCTTACTTATGGTTGAAATAAATTAAAGAGATGAAACTTATAATGATTTATTGTATTCTTTTTTTCAATGACAGTATACTGAATATTATTGATCAAATGATATAGCTTGTTCAGAATATGATGTGTGTTTCAAAAAAAGAATTAATTATGATAGTTTTATTAATTTCGATGCATTTTCTTAGGGAATAATTATTTTTTCAATTGATTTAATATTTGTAATAAATGGTCATTCTTATAATTCTCAAATAGATAACAAAAATATATTGTACATTTCACAATTTAATTTATTTAGAAACACTGCTTTCTTCAAAATCGATTTCTTAACTGCACAGATAAAAAATAAATCAAGAGAATGATTTAAAATGAATGCCCCGTTGACTTCGAATTAAGATAATGGATAGAGTAAATATTCGAAACTAATTAATACGTAGACTACCGCGTGACGCTCTTGTGCATTATAGATCCTATATAATTATACCAAACCATTTATCTAATTAGATGACCCCTTCTTTACAACATTAAGAGATAGCCAAGAAGGGATCATCTAGCTGGATAGATAGCCAAAATATCAGGGACTAGTCATGGCAGCAAAAGTGTTAAAAACTTGGTTTAATTATAAGATCAATAAAGTAATATAGGATGTAATGGAATTCTCCATGAATAGAATATTACTGTTCTTCAAGTAAGAGGCTGAGTACTAATGGGATAAATAAAATTTTAGTTACTTGCAAAGTAAATTCGATTGTACTGATTTCGAAAGTGTACTCTATTTCTCTATTTAATGTAATTTTTATCCATGTACTGTTAGTAACTACAAGCTGCTCTATAATAAATTAGAGCACATTAGAATGATCAGTTTATTTCATTTAAATAATAAAAATTAAGATGATAAATAAAGGATGTAAAATGTAAGATGTATAAATAAAAATAAAGCGCACTTCGAATAGTTGTCCTCAGATTTACTAAAAAAGATATTTTTATTTCCCCCTTTGGTTAAACGATTTTTAAGAGTATTTTATTATTTAGTTTTGAACACAAAGTGGTCGTATTTTTACTGCTGAAAAAACGATACCTGGCACTTGAAGATAGTTGAAAAAAAAAAAAAGATTTACAAAATATTGATAGCTGAATCACAAGGGAATAAAGGCCACTGCTTAGGAGGCAATATGAGCAAAGGAAAGGAAATGAATAAAAATGAAAGTTTCTTTTCAGTTGCCTATTTTCTGTTTTATTCCCTCCAGAAAATAATTGTTTTCTTTTCTTCCCAACAGTGATTCCTTAATGTAAGGTTTTGCTGCAGGTCTCTTCACAATTATGTATTTATTTTTGTCACACCTTGAGAAAATGCAGACACTTTGCTTCACTATTTCATAACAGAGATTTTTTGAGAATTTTCTAAAATCACATTACTAGTTCGTTTAGGAAAGAGTTATGTCTAATTTCAATTTAATTGTTTATGTTTAATTTCTTTCTCATGATTCCTACAAAAATGACTTTAAAGCTGCGAATGAGATAGATGCTAAAGCTGTTAAGAATAGTTTAAGAGGAGCCTAGCCCTGGAAGGAATTTATCGCCGGAAGTAATGATAGAGGTAAAAGGTTTTCAAAAGGTCAATTCCTTCAAGTGATGTTAAGTAAAATATTAAAATTGTTATTTGCACAAGAACCTGTATAAAGGAATCTGGTCCCGCAATATCATTTTGTCTTTAAAAATTAACAATAAACGTAAGCCTTTTTTAACTGTATTTGTTTTTTCCATAAAGATAACACCGAGAGAGAGTATTTATTGCCCCTACAATCTGAAATACTTATTTTCATATACAATCCACTTGACCCCACAAAGAGATAAAAAATTGTAATTTGATAAACTTACGAGATATTGAAATTTGAAAATTTAATGTTAATAATTTTATTTACACGTATCGAAATTAATAGAATAGTGGTGATTGAAAAAATTCATTTATTGGGGGGGGTATTAAATATCAGCTAATATACAGAATTAGTGGTACTTTACACCATGGATAAAATTAAAACGCTGTAATAATATCACATCATTTAAAAAAATAATTTAATTCTCTTGGATAGGAATATTGTGTTGGATAGGATAGCCCAAAGCTTACAACTTTTTTATTCAAATGTCTAGAACAATTACTTTTTAAATGAATAACAATTTTCTTCGTATGCAAGAGGTCTACCATTTCACAGTAAGAGAACATTAATAACTATTTGGACACCGCTAAATGTATTGAACAATTATACTTCATTGGTTGAAAGAAGTTTATATAATAAATTTAAAATTAAAAATAGTGGTAGCTTACTTTGTGCATAATAACACACACATATACATATATATATAATTGTTTTGCTATTAGATCAAAGCGCAATTATTATGAAATTACATAATTGGTTAATAATCAACACTAATTCATTTCACTCTCTATAATAAGCATACATTTTTATTTTGACACTTCGATCTTGATAAAATCTTTCGCTGCACCTATTTGCAATAAAACTATTGCTAAATTTTTAACAATTACTCATTTCTTAAATTAAATTCTTAATCGATCAAAATATTCCGCATAAATGTGTTTCCGAGCTTGTGACCATACGATCTCAATGTCAATCTACTATTAAGAAATAGTGCCTTCAGCAACTGATGAACAACAAATCAAGGTGTTCTTTCTTGGATCATTCGGTGTTACTTACCTATAGCACTATTTACCTTAGCACAACCACTTACTAAATACTCTCACTTGGTAATAAAAAATAATAATATTGTCATGATAATATTGTCATTCTATCACACTATTCACCTGTTGTGTCCGGAGGTTAAGAACCATGAGTGCAAGAATATCATTGAAGTTTAGAACCATGAGTGCCATGATACTCCACTCAAATCGTAAAGTGCTCTGAGTAATTGTAAGTTGTGGGAGATATTTTAGATATAACTTCGATGTCTAAAATAAATGAACGTAAAACAAATAACGTAGAAAGTCTAAAATATATAACGAAATGTAAACGTAAGATATAAATATTGAGATATATATTTTTAATACTATATATATATATATATATATATATAATACTGTATATATAAAAGTTGAATTTTATTAATATATATTTAAAAAAAACTTTAAACTTTACATAACACTTTTCTAATAATTCTTTCCTATTGTTATGCATTAAACATTTTAACATATATATTATTTATTGTGATGAAGTAATTAATCCGGTTTATTAAGAATACTCCTTGATTCATTGAATAAACTTACACAACAGCTAAAATCTGAAATAAAATCAATCATTGTATTATTTGAACATCTTTGTTTATTCTCCAGTTGAATTTTTCTATCACCTATGGGATTCCGTCTTGGGTTTGTTTTTCCAAATCCCTGCAACAATTTGAAGAGATTTGAATCGCTCTCTACATCAAATAAATAAATCAAAATCGAATTTGTGCTCCAGTCTAAGGATAATACATTGCAGAGAAATTCATACTGAACTTAAAGCATATTGTTATGCCATAATAAATACAGAAATTGCAATAACAAACTTATATTTTCATTTAATTGAAAATTCGCTTCCCTTGATTATCATGTTGAATTTTCAACCTTTTATCAAAAACAGAATTCTCTGTTTGAAAATAAATTTATTAGTAAAGAAAATATATAATCTGACCATTGAAATTCATTTAGCGATGAAGGAAATAAATGACTTTGAAAATGAAATCAAAATCTCTTCAATCAAATAAAAGATGTTGCTTCTTTATCAATTATAACAGCTGCAACTACGATTCCATTTATCAGTAATTTCAAACAAGGCGCTCTTTTGGTTAAATTTTGTTCAGAAGTGTTGGGAGTAGCAGCTGCTCATTGAAAACGCACGTACCCACTTCATCATTAGAAAATGGCGATTTTCTCCGAATCAAGACATACCTACAGTTCGACAATTGGAGCTCCCAACTTCTAAACGAGTTACGGAAAGCATCTTACATCGATTTCATAGCAAAAATTTAAGAGTGTGGTTAAAAAAGTAAATTTTTATATATAAAAGTTATCATAATAAAAATAGTGGTGGATTACTCTGTTCATTTATAGTTTCATAATATTTGAACAAAGTATAATTCCAGTGAAATTATGAAAGTGGACTGCTAATTATTGATAGGTTTCTTTTTTTCCTCTTCTTGCCTTAATTATTTTTTTAAAATCTTAACAGTTGGATTGTTTAAAATCTTAATTTTTTCTAATTCCATTCGCAAATAACCCTATTTAATTAGAATATACAAATAGTTTTATTAAAAATTTATTCAAACCCTTAAATGCTGAATATAGGTTTGTTCACATGAATACCTTTCAGTTCTCAATTTGTGCTCCTCCGTTCTTGAAGCCGAACTTAACTTTAACTGTGATTATTTTCATCACTTATAAGGTGCTGCAGTGCCTATAAATATTTCAGCACAAAACGTATTGTGATATTATTATTAATTAAATTACTAATATGAATAGCCTTTCCATCCCTAATATTCATTGGGTTATTGAGAAATACAACAATTCAACTCAAATCATTCTTATTTCTAGTAATTTATTATTTCTGCATCTTCAGTAGTCATTTGCGTAATGATTAAGTAAGGTTTCCGGAGAAAGATTTCAATGGCATTCTGCTTTTTTAAATTTTATTTTTCTACTTACTTTAAATCTTCATATGTTGAATTTTGAATTTTTCTACAAATTAAATAAAAGATTCGAATTCGAACTACAACTGTGTATCTAGTTTGTTTATACCACAAAATCTAATGTATGTCCGTTGCATGATAAAAGATTCAGAATAGCAACAGCAGACAATCTATCCTTTTGTTGGCAAATCAAGAGAGTTTTTAAAAAAATTATCGGACACCAGTGCATTTTATCATATTAAATAAAGACCAGAAATTTCACATACTAGCAAAAAAGAATATTCAAAAATTTAGCATAGGATTCATACAAAGCAAATAAACAAGAATTAATAATCAGTGTTTTTACATAAGCCTGTTTATTAAAGTGATTTTCATTGAAATCAATGAAAGAATTTATGTGAAAGAAGCAAAAGCTTACAATTTATTACTTGATGTAGTAGTGGTGGTGGGTCTAATGCCACTTGGTCATACCAAGACCAAATGTGCGAAGCTCTTTCGAATTAAGACAGAAGTGTGCATCTTTCGTTGTTAACAAGCACCGTTAAGGTGAAAGTACGAATTTGCTCGAACGCACACAACACAACACTTTTTAGGGGGCTTTCGAACTCATTCATACACTCATTCATCCCTCCACAAGTCAGAATTCAGATCCAAATCAGAGACCAACTCATCCCTGATTCAGTACCTCCAGAGGTAAAATTTGTTATGGGAACTTGGAGGACTTGGCAGTCATGATATATTTAACGTGCCTCAACTACCATTAGCCAACAAGGCAGTCTTTGGGCGAAACGAAGGCAGAACTCGTTACCTTTCGGTTACCAGACGCTCTACCAACCAGGCTACTACGGCCCAGATTATTTGATGTAAATGCATGATACTGTAAACAGAATTCTTATAAATACTGCTGATAAATTTAAAAAATACACACGTTAGAATGAAATATCTAGTTATATCGCATTATAGCGTTGAAATCAAATTCAAATATGGCAAATAATCAGTAATGTCTTAATCGAAGTATAGGATAATATAGAATAGTTATAATTATATAAAGTGTAGGATAGTTATAATTAAAGTAACCCTATTCAGATCCTTTTAGAACCCATATTGCTTTTCGGGCAATGAAATTTTTTTATATAAGTTTTATAGACTACGGAGAAAAGATTTCTACATTAAAAAAATAGTTCAGTTTTTGACATCTGGTGCAAAAATAGGGCCTAAAAACGATCGAAAAAAATCTGCTCGAATCATTAAAATTTATTCAGTTACGGAACTGTTCAACAGTTCAATTACAGCTCAAGATAATTAGCATGTAATTAAATCCCATTACTTACGTGTTGAAAACGTATTATAGCATGTTCAATGATAATTTGAAGAAACTATCGTGGCACTTCAGCAACATGATGCAACGCTGTTTTCAACTGTGGTAAGGTCCTAATTCTTCCTCCATAAACACTGCCAGGCATATGGAAAAGCTCTGGATACTACACGATTTTCATCGAAGTTAGCATGAAATAATTCTTTGATTTGGGATCCATTGTGACATGTTCCTCCATCTTGCATGAGGACAGTGGCGTGCGAGTACTGGCATTCCTGTAAAGTAGGAATGACCAACTGCTGAAGAATTTCACTTAACATGCAACCGTGTTAGAGCACATTTGAAGGTGTTGAGGAAAGGATTTGAGTTTGTGTTTAATGGCACAAAAGCCATTTTTGGACATGCTGCGCCACATCCTTGAAATTAAAATATATATTTCTATTGATAATGAAATCTTAATATGGAATATTTACAAAATCCAAATGACTGAAAGTGTTAATCTGTGAGTTATAGAAAGCGTAACAATGATGTCATCTATGGTACTGTGCTTAAACTGGGATGAATGTTTATATATGATTATAAGTTGAGGAAAGGAAGTTTCAAAGAAAATTGGTTAAAGGATAAAATAAGTAGTGAATTAAATTGTGCAGTCGTTGATCAGAATGAAGTAGTTGTTAGTGCTGGACATCAGGACTTCATGCCATCTGCATATGCGCTAATTTTGATTATTCACTGCTCCATCTAAAAAAAAACTGACTCGTCTGACCATAAAATTTGCCAAGATCACGTGTTATCACTTCCAAATCGGCAAACAAAATCATAGCATATTTGAAGGTCTTGAAGTTACAGTATTTACAACATGTGGATCTTATACGGATATAAATTTTAAATGGATCGAAGAATTTGTCGTACTGTCGACAATGAAATTGCCAACTCACATGACACCAATGGAAGCACTTGCTGAAGAATTACTGGAACTGAAGATTCATTCAAAAACAACAATAGAAACTTCAACTGTTTCATTCACAATCAGTTTCCGTCTTCTTAATGGCAGCACACCAAGGTCTTCATGCCAATAAATGCTCTAACCATCTTCTTAAAACCATTCTTCGGCATGTAAATTTTCGCAATTCCTTCGAATAACGATAAGCACGATGATTCCGATTGACAGAATGCATTCTAAAGAGGATTTAATAATCAGGCTACTTTAATTTTAACCACCCTCTACTTTATCAAAAATAGAAGATACAACTCTCTATTGTAAATATAGTTGATTCAATAAGTAATATTTCCTTTCTACTTTCTCAAAAACAGTGAAGAAGAATCATAAAAAAATTTGGCAGTGAGAGTTTTAGAAATCTCCACGCTTTAAATTTACTGATTTCAAAAATAATTGGAAAAGATCTGTCTCTCTGAATAAGAAAAGTATAATTCAAAAAGGCTTTAAATTAGATGGATGAAATTCGGTATTTTGTCTTTATAGCAATTATGCAGATTTTTATCAAATTTTGAATAAATATTCAAAGGAAGTCCAACTGTTCCGACAGTTAGAAAAAAGTTAACATTATAATGAAAAGATGTAGGTAGAAAAAAATTGTTGCAGACATTTAAAATCTATTTTGAAGACTGTCAAATTTAGATCCAAACCCAAACAGAATTGACCATCTGTCGGTCTATACTTTCAAAAATAAGTTAAACACTATAATTCAAACAACGCAGTGACTTAAACTCACCATATTCGATAAGGAATCTAGTGATTCAAAATGTAATTTTGTGTTAAATTTTTATTCTAATGAATTAATAAAAACACAAATTGTGGTGGTGGTATAATACCACTTGGTCATACTAAGCTCGACTGAGCGGAGCTCTTCCGAAATGAGGCAGAAGTGTGCAGCTTTCATTGTTAACAAGTGCCGTTAAGGTGAAAGTACGACTTTGCTCGAACACGCATGACACAACCCTTTTTAAAGGGCAGTCGAACTCATTCATCCATCTGCAAGTCAGAATTTAGATCCAAATCAGAGACCGACTTCTCCCTATCTCAGTACCCCTAGAGGTATCATTTGTAATGGGAACTTGGAGGACTTTGCTGTCAAGACCTGTTTAACGTGTCCCAACAGCCATTTGCCGTCACGGCGGTCTTTGGTCGAGATGAGTACAGAACTCGTTTATTTTCGGTGACAAGACTGACGCTCTACCAAGCAGGCTACCGCGGTCTACGCAAATTGTATTTTTGGTTGCTATTAATGCATGCAAGGGATTAATTGCCAAGTATTTCACCAAGAATGACATGATATATTCAAAGCGCTAAATTCAAGCTAAAAATAAATTTTTGTTCACTGTTGTGTATCAATGCTGGCGAGAAAGTTTTGTAAAACTCATTCCCTCTTATTTACTAAACAATGTTAAGAACTATTATCCTCGTATATCAAAAGACAAAAAAAAAATGTTTAAACAAGAAAATCAATTAAAAATTGCTAGAAAAAATAGTAATCGTTATTAATTAAGTTTAATTAATTTTTAAAATGAAAAATTCCGGAAATTGTTATGATGAAATAGAATTATTACTAGCTGACAACTTTTTTAAAAACTTTAATATCGTGTAAAAATAATTTTATCGTGATTATATGATATGCATATATGCCTCAAAATATAAAATAGTGTTACCACATACTATCTCCTTTAGTTGGTGTAGGTAGGGGAAAGGGCTCTAGCAACGATTTTTAGATACGTTTAAACTTCGACTTAATTATGGTACATGAGCACGAAATTTCGTGGAATTCTGTCGTGGAATTTCATAAAATTCAAACAAGTACGCACGCACATATAAACATCCAGGTATGCAAAATTGATTGTTTTTCAGTTAGACATGAATTCGCTGCATTTAAATTATGTAATTTTGTAAATATCAGACTAAAACGATTACAAGAATATTTCTATCACTCAAATACTTATTTTCAGAGCTGCATTTAAATACAAGATTTTCAAATTCAAATGGGAATGGAAAGCAAAAGTGAATCCTAATTAGTGGCCAATTAAATATATATTAGTTATTTACATTTTAATTAAAAGGCTCGAGTAAAATTGCATGTTTTAATAAAGTTTCAATTACTATTTTTGATAAAGTTATGCAAAAAACTCTGCGCATTTCCCTGAAATTGCAAAATAATTATTTATAGATATGACACTTCAAAAATTCAATATTTGACAAAGCTACATCATTAATTTCGGGAGTAAAAACGGGCCAGCCAGGAATAGCCAGTAAAATTTGCTATATTAGCGATTTACAAGTAATGGGAACAAAGAAGGAAGTGTTTAGAATATGCATAACTTCATGGTTTTATAGTTACTCCCGGTTACGGAGTAACATATAACGTTAGAGTATTAACGTTTTGAAGTGGACATAAAACTAAGTTGCTTATATAGAGAACCAGAATATATAGCTTATGCAAAGCATTAAATTCGGATTGTGGTAAGGATATTTCCTTGCAAAATCAGTTATCGAGAATTTATTGTTGACATTTTGAATATTGAGATAAATGGGAGATGGGGGGTCTAATACCACTTGGTCATACCAAGCCCGAATGAGCTGAGCTCTTTCAAATCAAGCCAGAGGCGTGCGCCTTTCGTTGTTAACGACTTTGCTCGAACACACACGACACAACCCTTTTTAGGGGGCGGAGCGAACTCATTCAAATACTCATTCATCCATCCGTAAGTCAGAATTAAGATCCAAATCAGATACCGACTCATGCTTCATTCAGCACCCCTGAGGTATAATTTGTTATGGGAACTTGGAGGACTTTGCAGTCACGACATATTTAACGTGCCCCAACTGCCGTTAGCCAACACGGTGGTCTTTGGCCGAGACGAGGACAGAACTCATTATCTTTTAGTTACGAGACTAGCCCTCTTACCAACCAGCTACTGCGGCCTGCAAGATAAATGGAGTGTTATAATTTTAAAAACTACAAAAAATCAATTCCTAGATAATAAAAAAAACACCTCTTCATAGTATATCAATTACCCAGCTATTCACCGCAGAATACCCTTTTCCTCGTATTCTATTAAGAATTTTCGCTTTTTCTCGCATTTTTTTCTTTCTCACTAAGAAAATTGTCATCTCTAAATCGTAGTGGTATGTATACAGAATTGACAAATTATCACACGACTATCTCTTCTTGAGTTCGTGGTGGTCTGAAAGTATTAAATTAAACTTTCATCGCCAAATGGCACTGGACTAATGATGAACTTGCATCTTTAATTGCTTAGTATCGCAACATTGGTGTTTGTGAAAGAGAATTTTAAAATTTTCGCTGTCATTAAAATATATGAAATAAGCCTCTATTAGATGTAAGCCTATATATGGAGTTTATCATGCATTTGCTTCAATTAGGTATAAAAGAGTTTTATATTCTAGACCCCTCAACTGATTTTACGGGATCTAGTAGTCAGAGGCGTATCTGCATTAAATGACACCAAGGGCGAATATCTAAACAGTTCCCCATTCAATTTTTTAACTACAATCCTTATATTACCACCACCACCCCGCCTTAACTTTATTGAGATTTGAAGTTAAACCTAAGTAATTATGTATAACATTTTTTTTAAATATGACTGAGTAGTTGATCAATGCATCTTAAATATTCAGATATATTAAGTAAGCTATTCATAAAAAACCCATACAATTTAACAGTTATAAAGGAATTTTTAACAAAAAAATCCTATAAAATAAAGTTAAATCTTTTTAAAGTATTTGAAAATATATTTAAAAACTATTGATGATGATGAGGTCGTGTCCGTGTTACCACGGAAACGGGAGTAGTAGTTTCTGAGGGTAAAGACCCCTGAGTACCCGAGGGCAGAAGTCTGACTTCTAAATGAAAGTGACACACTCCCACACACACATAGAATCGCTTGCGCAGTCCCATTTTACGAGGGGGGGGGCTCATTCACACACTTCACGATAGAACACAGGGGAAGTACAACCACGCCTGAAACAGGATTCGAACCCGGGAAGCCAGATCAAGAGGAAGACACGCTATTCCTAGGCCAGGACGCCGGCTTTAATACTAATGACCAACAAATTGAAATATACTGTTACGGATTTCCTATATCCTAAAATCTGTCGGTTTCTTTTTTACCTCGTATATAGTGGTTGTGTAAGGTGTGAGATGATGATGCACATGCAGACAATGATCAGTCCTTTAGTTGCCGAACACAACACAGACGTTTATTTACAGACGAGACGAACACACAGCAGCACACAACAGCAACAGTAACTCTCAAGTAGTAACAATAGCTGCAGTACTAGCTATAGTACTCGACGCTGCTTCCTCAATAGACTACAAGGCACACAGCTCAGTTCAGCACTTGCTTGGCTTCGCCGCTTCTTGTTTTCTCCTCTGGAGGACTCGCTATCTGCTGTCAATTACTGCTCAGCTTGAAACGATGGCCCTTATATAGTCCCAAGAGGGGTGGCTAGAAATGTCTCGACCAATCAGGGTGCGTCTGGACATATATCGGTTCCTGATGGACGAATCGGGAAAATTCTTGATGTTTCGGGTACTTTCCATTTTGTCACCAAAGTTGCCAAATTCGTCGCCAAGTTGCCAAATGATCGCCAAATTTGTCGCCAAGCTCTGGGATCATTTCTAAGAGCATCCACAGCATCCAGTAAAGAATACTGTAAAACATTCTTTCCAGTGAAGGAACCAATCATGCTGGGAAGCAGCATCACAGATACGTAACATTCGTAACAATACATTATATATGATTATTTCTGAGAGCATACCCATAAATGCATCAAGCCTGGTGTTCCACATCAAGCTTCTTCTGAGCTTTACCAACAAAGTAACTGCCGATGTTTTAAATTTTTAATACATCATATTTTCATCCAAATATCAACTCAACCTCATGTTACGAAATCTCTGAAGAAATTTTTGAAATAGTTTAAGGTATCCGACCACATTGGCCAATACATATTTTTTATTATTTCTTTTAGTTCAGAATTTTCTCTTTACAAAACAGTTTAACTTTTCTAGGAAAAGGAAGACCTGACCTATCATCCAGGCTCACATATTTTTCAGCTAAAATTTGTCTTTCATTTCAATTTTCTCGAAAATTAAATTTTAATAAAAATTCCTTACAGTTATTATTATATCTCAAAAATTAATAGAGGTATTTGAATAAAAATCTCAGCATGTGTTTTAAATAATATGAGCAATGAAATGAGCCAAAAGTTTTATTGTAGTTTAAATACTTTTTCATTTATTGGGGTTTTAGAAAAATTAAATAGTAAATTTATGGGAAAAATGCATCAATACTTATATTTTTTACTCATAACTTTTTTGCATCTCACAAATTTTCTTAGATTTTAGTTCATTTCATTCATCATTATACTCTGTAACTTGTGTACCAAGAAAAATAGGATTGATTCATTACAATTTTGCGTAGGGTGTGAACCGTTTTGGTTCAATTTCATTAAAATTTACCACGAATTTTCTTATTGCTCAAAATATATTATATTCTCAAATACTTCGATTGTATTTATAATTTTTTATATTATAATTGGTAAGAAAAATTCAATATAATATTTTATTTTATATATAGTGTAATATGTTATATTATAATTGACAACCCATCTAAAAACCATAGTTTTAAACAACTTTTTAAAAATCCCGTTTTTAGAAATTTTTGCTTCAAATGTACTTAATTGAATGTATTACAATATTGTATTGCAATTTTAACATATAGCTCCTCCGGGTCACAACCTGATTCGAATGATGGCGCATAATCTCACTAAGCACTGCTTCCATTCTTTATAGGATAACAAGATGTAGGATGATTCAAAAGTACTCTATAAAGATAAGTTACAAAATTTGGGTTAATTGATACAGTAAAAGCTCTTTATTCACGGGGTATATGCTCCATAAATATGCCGCTAATACAGAAACCGTGAATACGGAATGGTCATTTATACGGGATAATAGGGAATACGTTCCTAGGTGGCAAAATAATTATAAAAAAAAATATATATATATAAAAATCAATTGAATTGAAGTTTTTGAACATTTTGATTCATTATCTTAAGGCTTAGGCAATGGTTTGAAGAATTTTGTCATTTTCTCTTGCTTGGCAGTTTTTAAAAGCTCCTTCAATTCAGACTGATAAGCAGCAATCGCATTAGCAATTTGTCTCTTATAAATAAGACTTCGTTCCACCGACGGATCAATGTTGATAAAGAAATCGCAAAGCTCATTTTGAAATTCTTAAACCTTCACTAAGATTTTTTAAAGTAAATGTCATGTTTCCAGTGCTTTTTGAAGCCTCTTCTACAATGGGGTGTGAATTGAACATTTCCTCCAAGTCGGTTTCAGTCAGATCTTCATTTTGAGTTTCAAGCAATTCCTGAATGGTACTCGATTCTATCTGTTCGAACCCATCTCGTCCTATTCCATTCGCGATTTCGGCTGTGTTTGCATTTAACAACATACTTTAGACAAAGTTGTAATAAGATATTTTACTTTTTTTATTAGTCCATTTGACGACATTTACAAAGGATATTGGGTTGGAATCCTTTTGGATCCTTTGGAATTCTATTGGAATCCTTTTATTATTATGTACTAGCCGCCTTTGGCGACCAGCTGGTTCGCCATGTGTAAAGCGTTCTAAAATTTTCAATTAAATCACATATTCATTAGCCGTGAAGTAATTCCGGGCATTGATTGACCTGAAATTAATATTTTCTTTAAGATGATGGACGGAAAGTTCTAAAAGTACACCTTTTCCTAATAATATTCTTTAATTTTATAAATCAGTCAGTTTTGACCATCGGTTATGCTTCCAAAATATTTTAAAAAAATTTCGATGATGTTGCCAAAGTATTAAATGTGTTTTTTAAAGAAAGCGAGAAAGGGGGGAAAAGTATTAAATTAATGATACAGATATTGCAAACGATTACATAAATATGCCATTAAGTCGGGATTTCAATGCATATCCTGTCTAAATCCAATCAGGTTTACCGTAAATAAAAAAGATTTATTGAGTTAATGATATAGATATTGCAAACGATTAAAGAAACCTTTGCTTTGCATTTATTTTTTTAAGAAAATATCACATTTTATGTTTCTTTTATTTTATCCAGTCACGTGCTAAAAGTATCATTTTTTTAGACTTGATTTACGATGACTTTTTTTTTATTATTTGAACTTCCGTCATTGTTTTCTTTTCCTTTATTCAAACACGTGCTCAAAAAAAACATAGTTAAAATATCTCTTTAAAAATTAGTTAAAAATAGAAGCTTGAGTTATACATTAAAACACTGATACCATTAGAAAGCTATTTTTTTTATCTTTAAATTGATGTTAAAATCATGTTAGTGCGATAATATTTTCGGAAGCTATAGCGGAAAAACGTCGAAATTTCGCTTAACTTTTAATTAACTCAAATTTTAATTAAAAATTCGAAAAAAGGGCTCCGAGGTGCACATTCCTTACCTCCAAGGTATACATGTACCAAATTTTGTAGCTGTAGGTCCAACGGTCTGGCCTGTAGAGCGCCAACACACACACACACACATTGAGCTTTATTATAAGTATAGATGTACTTATTAGATCCGCGAATAAAGAAATTTTTTCCCGCGGATATAGGAATTGGGTCGCATTTTTTTAATTCGCGAATAGTTAAAACGCGGATAAGGAGATTTTACTATATATTAATTCATAAGTGGATTTTCACTTTTCCTCATTTTGCTACAATGAATTTTTTCAATTTATTCCTCAATTCGAGATCGCAATTCAATTTATTTCTCAATTCAATGAAATAATTTTTGTATATTATAAGTTTTTCGTAGAAAAATATTTTCTTGAAACAACAATAAATCGTTGCATTTTATAATATGCAAAACTTTTTTCTGTATTTTGATTACATATTTTTGATTTTACCATAATAGTGCAGTTATTAAAATTTAGGATATTTTTCTCTTAGAATAAAAGTAGTGAAATAGAGGTTCCATTCTTCAAGAAGTTATTATTAAGAACATTTGAACAAATAGATCATTTTAAATGCCATTTGAATAGATTTAAAATCGCGATATAACCACCAAAATGAATATTTTTCAAGTCGGCGTCCTAGCATAGGGGTAGCGTGTCTTCCCTGTGATCTGGGGGTTCCGAGTTCAGGTATCGTTGTTATTATGTGTTCTATCTGTAAGCAGTGTGATTGTGCTCTCCAGTGAAAAGGGGTTGTGAAGCATGAAGTAGCTAAGTCGTACTCTTGGCCCTAGTTGGTGCCACTGAAAAAACAAAAGAAGATCATTCGCCTTATATCGCCGACAGTATCTATCAGCGGGCTTGTTAAGTGCCACAAGTCACAACAACAATGTTTTTCAAGCAATAGATTCCATTTAAAGCGTTATTGCTAATGAATATTTCAATAGTTTAATTTGAAAAGTAAATAGAAACAATAATTTATTTTGACATTATTTCAGTTTTCTGTAAATTCCAAGTTTTAATTTTACTAAACAAAATTTCAGTTTTAAAATTATCATTAAAAAGTTTGATCTGAAATGGACAACTCATTGACTTTTTTTCATTTTTAGTTGTATCTTTCAAAAATAAGAAAAACAATTTCTGAAAAGTTATTAATAGGATAATAGTTCGTAAAAATGTTCCGATTTTCCGGAAATAAAATGAATAGAAAATTTTACTCCCATTGCAATTTTTCCTTCCAATTTCATAAGAAAGGGGAAAAAAACATTTATTGATTTGTTTGATTCATAAATTTTTCTAAACACAATAAATTAAATTAAAAGTAATCTTTTTTTAAAAAATAACAAAAATGCATTTCAAAATATTTTATTAAAAAAGTTAATCATTATTAATTCGAAATTAATAATTTCTGAGGTAAAATTAAAGTGTTAAAAATTAATTAAAAAGAGTCCAATTAAAGTTACAGACATCCATCACTACGCAGTCTTGACATTATGTTACAATACAAAGCGCCACCACAGATATATATATATATAATTTTAAATATTTTGAATGACCAGATTTATATCGATTGTATTTAGCGCTTGAAGAATTATATCCACCTCTCTGGATCATGCCAATAAACTAAGATAACAGCTGTGCTGTATGTCTGACTGATGTAATTGTTGATCATTGGATACAGCTGAATGATGTAATTACAGCTGAATGATATAATTACAGCTGAATGATTGTTATTTTATTCAATAAGAAGCGTATAATGTTGTTTGAGGGCGTTTTGTTGGATTTATTTATCAACGCTTATTTTAGAGTTATCCATATTTTAAGTGAAAAAAAAGTTTAAACTAATATTGACTCATTGGTTCCTTACTTATTTCATAACAGTACAATAAATAATATCTGATACTAGTTTCTTAAATTACTTGTTGAAAATATGATGTATACCTTCTTTGAAAAAGTAATTATTTCTGATAGCTTGTCTAAGTTTGAAGCATTTTTAATTCTTACAGGAGTATTTATTCGATTTTTAATCGATTTAATATTCTTAGTAACTTTGCTCATCCTAGTATTTCCCAAAAGAATAAAAAAAAGTAATATATTGCATATTTCACAGTTTAAGTAATTGAAATGCACTGTTATATTCGATATCGAATTCATCAATGCTACATATTGAAATACAAATCAAAAGAATTTTTTTAATTAATGACATTTTAATTTCGAATTTCGGTTAATGAATAAAATACACATCAGTTAAAACCAATTAGAAACTTTGTTAAATTATTTAAAAAATAGAAGAATTTATAAGTAATATAATGGTTGCTAATGGAGTAAATGACATTTTAATTATTGAACATTGTAAATTTTGATTTTAATTATTCCTAAAGCGCACCTTTTTTTTTCTATTATGATGCAATTTTTCCCCTTGTATTTATAGTAACCATGCTCTAAAATAAACTCAAACACTTCATAGTAAACAGTGTATTTCATTTGGATAGTATTAAAAAAATAATCAGAGCAATTCGCTTAGCTTCTACATGTTTACTGGGACCGCGATGGCCTGGTGGTAAGGTCTCGGCTTCGGAACCGGAGGGTTTTCAGGTTCAAGACTCGATATCACCGAAGAACCGTCGTGTGAGGGGGTCTCTTGCACGTTAAATCTGTCGGGCCAAACGTCCTCCCGTTGGTGTGGTGTGGAAAGAGGTGTCGTCCTCGTCATCTGACCGTGGTTCAAAATTACGAAGTCCGTCCCAAAATAGCCCTCGTGTTGCTTTATAACGAAACTTAATATAACTAAACTAAAACTAATCCACATATTTACTAAAAAGAATATTACATTTTGCACAAACGTTTTTACGACTTTTAAAAGTATTTTGTTATTTAGATTTGAATAAAAATTGGTAGTATTGCTTTGCTAAAGAAACGATACCTGGACCCAGAAGATTGTCGAAAACAAAAAAGAATTTCAAAATATCGGTAACTGAAACACAAGGAAATAAAAGCTACTCTTTGGGAGGTCATGTGAGAAAATCAAAAGAGAAATGAATAAAAATGAAAAAAGAAAATCACGAATGTTTGAGAATAAACTCACAGTTGTGACTTATAGAGCACTGAAATGCTATTTTTTCTTTTTTTTCAGTTGTGTATTTCATGTTTTATTCTCACTTCAGATTTTTTTCTTTTATTCAGAGCATTTATTCCCGTGTCTTCGTGCAAGGTTTTGTGGCTCGTCTCTTCTAAATTGTGTATTTATTTTCGAAGCCATTTGTGGAACCGTAAAAATTTTTTTCACTGTTACTATAATAAAGATTTCTAGACAATTTTCAAAGGATTTTTAACTTACATAAACCGCCTTTTGCGACCAGCTAGTTTTCTTGGGAAATTGATCGTGTTTAATTTCTCTTATATTGTTTATGTTCAATTTCATGCTCATAATTCCTTTGATAAAGTGCTTTAAAAATAAAATCGGGACCAATTCCTTAGCTGGTTAAGTACTTCTCCATTATACTGGCGCAAATCTCGCCAAACAAACTTTTTGGCAACAGCACACAGTCGCCACTTTGGCGCAGGCGAGAAAATGACCGCGACTTTCTTTATAAATGTAGCGGCAAAAGGTTACCACCGGCGATATTCCGTTTGGCTTTGATTGCATCATTATTGGCGACTGTTCGACTGCGCCAGTTTAATGGAAAAGTACCCCTGGTTAGAATGGAGTGTCTTACTGCTGAAAAGGCTTAGTCTCTGTTGTGATAATTGTGATAAAAAGCCTTGTGATAAGTATCTTCACGTAATGTTAGGATAAATATTAAAATTGTTATTCGCACAAGAGCCCTTTATAATGGAATCTGAGAACAAAGGTAAATGTTAGTATACAAGGGGTAGAGCCGCTGTAGCCTGATTGGCAGAGCGTCATTTACTAGTAAAAATTGCACAATAAACTGCACAAATAATTTATCTTTTAATTGTACCTTGTCTTTTAGAAAATGTGATGCAATTTCGTGATTCTCTAGTGAAATGGGCAGATAACAAACAAAATCATTTAAATTTGTTAGAAAGCTACTTACCTTTATTTTCCAGTGTTACCAAATATATATATATATATATATATATATATATATATATCGACATAATAAGACTTCAAGAAATTAGTTTGGGCAACAGTTTAACAGTTTGTCCTACAAAGCTTACGTGAAACACAATTAAAAGTTCGCACTAAATATGAAAAATACTACTTATGGCTTCAGATTTACCATTAAAAAATATTGATGATGCTTTAATATTTTTTACCTTGGTGCTTTTTTTTTTTGTTTATATCTTAGCCCTTAATTTTTTTGCAACTAAACCATTGACTTTTATTTTCGAGAGATAACAGGAAAAAAAATTTAAGAATATATTTGTATCTAGATAAATGACACATAAGGACCCCTCCTTCCAAAAAAAAGGAAGTTATGTGATTAAAACAAAAGTTTAAAAAAAACATCCGCAGAATAATCAGTAATTTAAGGAAATTAAGGCAGGAGTCCTGCTTTAAATTTCATTCACTGTAACATCTTTTTTAATTATTTTCTTTACTATTGTCATTTCTTCTGTGTTAAATTTTTTTCTGGTATTGTTGATAGTTACAGTCATATCTTTTGCAGGGTTTTTTTTTTTTTTTTGCCAAGTCAGCTCTGAAGATATATATTTGTCTTCTTTTGTAAAATACGCAAACAATAAAAAGTATGCAATTAATTTTTTATTGCAAAATGAAGATTGATTATATTTCGATATTCATAATTTTCTTCAAGATTTAAAATTTTTAAAAAATTCAAGTTACTTAAAAAAAAA
>JAPMOQ010049729.1:2151-18388 GCA_026543055.1 Argiope trifasciata | reverse complement strand
TAAGTTAGTTATAATTTTAATTTTTAGTAATATTTTACTAGAATCCACCAACAGTTATGCTGAGACTGAAAGATAAGAGAGTAGATCCATAATTTATAATATTTTTTTATTTTATTATATTATATAAATTGAAAGAATATATTTTCCCAAAAGCACAATTTTTCATCATGCTTTTTTATATAAATATTTCTAATAGTATTTTTAGATCAAATAAAATACACATTATTTCTTCAACTCTTATAAATTAATTTATTTGAAGTATTACTAGCTTACCAATAAATACACAAGTAAATAATGCTTTTATTGGAGTATCCGCGTTTACGATATCGAAATTTTCATTCTTTCATCAGCAGAAGCTTAAGTATTGAAACAATAGATGCGAATAATCACTTTTCGAATAGATCCCTCATCCATTTCTGCCATTCTTAACAAAATATTATTTAATCCCTGGGTTGTGTTGTCTTTATTATGTTTCATTAAATAACAAAAAGATAGTGTTAATCATAATTTCACTCTGAATGTCATTGGTTTATATTAATTTATCTAATACTATAATACTAGGAATGGTTGCCAAGTCGAAAATCGCCCCAGAATTAATAAACTCCGGTAAACTTGGGGGTCTGGGGTTTTTGGCCACGAGGAATCGATTGGCGCCGGTTTTGAAGCGCTATGGTCGAGCAGTTCGGAGTTACCGATAGGATATTTTCAAACTTTATTAGTTCGCCATAATGGCTACTTAAATTTTCAAGCGGTAACGTGCTGCCATCTATAGCCAATATGGCGAACTAATAAAGTTTTATGTTTATGCTGTTACAGGTTTATAATATGTTTCTTATGTATGTATATATGTTTGGTTTTTCTAAATAAATTTGTCAAAAATATTGAACTTCAACACACTTCAGTCTTTACCTTTACTTTACCTTTGTATAGAATAGTTCCCTTTCCAAACTCTAACTTTGTTTAGAATAGTTTACAATGGTGCACTTTAACCGGTTATCTTTTCACCAATGGTTTCACAAATTTTTTTATGGCATGTATCGTTTTGATAAATCACAATTGAAAATTTAAATCTTCGAGTTAGCTTCGATACCTGTTTTCTCCGAGCGGAGCTCGGTCACCCGCTGGTTGTTTTAAATAAGAAGTAGTTTTTATCTCAAAGATTTTTAATATTACCTCTAAAAGCAATTCTGTATTTTTTCGAAATTTTATCACAAGTATATGCTTTTTTTTACCACAGAGAAGGATAATTCTCAGTGGTTTTTTTTTCACATTCCCTTTGGAGAGCTTCGTCAATGATATAGGGCCTTTTTAGAATTTTAAAGATTTTATTATTTCTCTGCTTTCGAGAGTTAGTTTGAGCTTTTCATTTTGGCGTTGTTGCTACATTGATGATGTTACAGAATCTAACGAGTTATCACATACACCGCAAAAGGGCATTACAAGTGAGAGGTGGGACAATATTCTTAAATAAATTTTTTTGTAATTTTTACGAATATGTTAAATATATACATGTATGCATATAATGCATACATGTATACATATAAATAAATATTTAATTTTAATATTAACTAATATTAATATTAATTTAATTAATATATTTAATTTTAATGTATTTAAGTTTAAGCAAAACTTTTTATTGACATCTTCTATATTAAAAACAACTTTCTTTAACAATATTAGAATAAAGAATTTAATAAATTTTCCCACCAGTAATAGATTATGATTTTGAGTAATTTAATTAATAAAATCGTTAAGAATTTTAGGTTGCATGAAGATGACAATTTTTCAAAAAATTTTAAATAAGATTTTAGGAAAAGATTTATAATAGGAAACATTTTTTTGCTATGTTAGCTGGACTCCGTGCTTTATGATTAAAATTATAATACAAATATATCTATTTTTTATTCAGAATTACAAAATATTTTTTAATAATTAATAATTAATTGAATATTTTAATAATTTATTGATATATTTTATAATGAATTGAAATTTTACATTATAAATCATATACTTATATGAAAAACACGTTTTGTATACATATGCATAAGCACAGACTCGCATATAGCTTTTATTCTTTTTTATTTTAATTAAAATCTCCCAACGTTATAAATATAATGAAGATATATTCTATATTCAACACTGTCCAGATAACTATGATAAGAAGCAAAGTTCTAATTATTTTTCCATCTCAAATTATCTATCTATTTAACCAATTTCATCTCGAAGCTGGTGCTCTCCAGGAGATTTTGACATCTGATCAATTGATTCTGAACACTGGTTAACAATTAATTTAGCATTTGAACCGCGTGATATTATCGAACGGAGCTGTCATGTGACGCCTTTTGATTAGTTGACGGTACCAGAACTCTATCAATGGGGTGTGGGAGGATGAGTAAATTTGAGAAGGGAGTAGGAGGATCGTGTGTTAGAATATTAAATTGAACTAATCAGATCGAAATATACCAAGCGAAAAGACACCAAAATAACCATTTACTAATATACTTGAGAACTTTGTAATATACATATAATATAGGTTTCCATCTTTTATTCTCGTGAAAGGTACTCTCAATTATTATAAGTAATGTTTCTCTTATACAGTAAAAGCTGTTTATTCGCGGTTTATATGTTCCATAAATATGCCGCGAATACAAAAATCGTTAATACGTAATGATAATTTATACGGAATTATAGGGGATACATTCCTAGGTGACAAAATAAAAAAAACAAATATTTAAAAAATCGATTTAATTGAAGTTTTTGAGCATTTTGATTCATTATCTTAAGGCTTAGGCAATGGTTTGACGCATTTTGTAATTTTCTCTTGCTTGGCAGTTTGTAAAAGCTCCTTCCATTCAGACTGATATGCAGCAGTCGCATTAGTGATTTGCCTCTTAAAAATAAGACTTCGTTCCATAGACGGATCAATGTTCATAAAAAAAACGCAAAGCTCATTTGCCATTCTTAAACCTTTACTAAGATTTTTCAATTAAATGTCAGTGCTTCAATTAAATGTTTCAATTAAATTCCAGTGCTTGTAGAAGCCTCTTCTTCAATGGGCTGTAAAATTTAACATTTCCTCCAAGCCGGTTTCAGTCAGATCTTCATCTTGCGATTCAAGCAAATTCCTGAATGTCACTTGATTCTATCTGTTCAAACCCATCTCGTCCTACTCCATTCGCGGTTTTGGCTATATTTGCAGTTTGCATTTAACAACATACTTTAAACAAAGTTGTAATAAGATCTATTTTACTTTTTTTATTAGTCCATTTGACGGCATTTACAAAGGATATTGGGTTGGATATCTATAGAAATCCTTTTATTATTATGTATGTACTTATTAGATCCACGAATAAAGAAATTTGTAGCCTCTAATATAGGAATTGAGTCTCATTTTTTAAATCCACGAATAGTGAAAACGCGAATAAGGAGCTTTTACTGTACTTATAATGTCGGTTTAGAGTGTTTTGTTCTCGTGAAAGATACTCTCAATTATTATAAGTAATGTTTCTCTTATATAGTAAATATTTTGGATTATATTTCAATGCATGTATTAATTGAAATATAGTATTTGATTCAAAAACATCAGTTGAATTTTGGATATATAGGCAAAATAATATACAGCTTGCATTAATTTGTCTTTCATTTTAGATAAACTTAAAAATTGTGTGTTACCATTTTTTCTCTTTTTTTATAGTATTTGCACTGAAAATTTCTTAAAGTGCTTATGAAAATTATTATCATAAATTTGCAATGATCAGCGACAAAATTAGCATGCTTGCTTGTAACATTTTTTTTATAAATGAAAATTATGTAACTAGCAGAATAAATCATAAGGTATCTACTTGCATTGTAATCTGTTAATAAAACATGAGGTATAAACATAGATTTAAATAATTTGTAGAGGAATATTTCTTAAGAATTAATCATTATTTTTTTCAGCTGCTACAAGTGCTGGAAAAACTTTTACGGTTGTTAACCCTTTATCTACTGACGATACTTATAAGTACCAATTCCTTTAAAACTTTATAGCACAACAACCATTACTTATATTCTGATGGTACGTTTTAGAAACAGTCTTTTAACTCTTCTTTTTCATGATAGATAGCAGTAGTTGTTCTAGGCTGTTGAATTTAGCGAGGAAGAAAGCTATTTACAAACGGACATTGTGTTCTTTTGCTGCCATTTTGTACGGATTGTCCTCTTATCTTTTCTTTGCTATAAATATATAATATCAAACCAAAATTAAGTGTTGCATTTTTTTTATTCATTCTGTATTGTCTTAGAATATTATTTGCCCAATCATTATAAGATAACAGATTATGTAATGTGATTAACGGTTGAATTATTCGGTGGTACTTATAAGTACCGCCAGTACACGTAGTGTTGGAGAAAAACTTGGCGGTACTTATAAGTACCACCGAATAATTCGACCGTTAATCACTTACATAATCTGTTATTTTATGATGATTGGGCAAATAATATTCTAAGACAATACAGAATGAATAAAAAAAATGCGTAAATGAAAAAAAAAATGTTTTTATGATTATCATCAAATGTGAATTTCTACCATTATTATGTATAAAATAAAATTATGTCAGTTTGATCATTTCTTTGTTTTCTTATGAGTGTTTTTTGGTTATTTAACATATTTAAGAGGTTAAATTTCATTACGAATATCATCCGTATTTTTTTCTATTAATGAGGAAATTTATACATAGTGTACTGACGGTACTTTTAAGTACCACTTTAATTAATTAGTTCTAACAAATTAAATTTCGTACCGGGATATTTGTTTTCTTGTATATCCCTTAATTAGCAATATGGCAGCTAGAAAAAAATATATTTATGAAGGAATTTTTAGTAGTTCATAATGCAGTAGATAAAGGGTTAAAAAACAGAAACAGAAAAACATTTACAGTTGCTTTTTTTGTTAGAAAACTGTTACAACAATATTTTATTCGTTTAAAAAATAACTGTTATAACAATTGAAACACTTTTACAACAGAATATTTTGTTGTTATTTAAAAAAATTACCCTTAAAATTATTATGTTTTCAATGATTGGAGTTGTAATAATTTTTAGTGTAGTTTGTTTAAATAAAATAATTAACTTTCAATCTTTAATCTTTTATATTCGATATTTTTCAATTTTGAAAAATTGGTTCATTTATTTAAATTTCGAAAAAAGTTATTAAAAAGGATTCAATTAAATCACTAAACTAAGTTGAGTATTCCCTTTATTCTGATTTTTTAAGAGACCTAATACAAAAAGTGTATTTTAGTAATACTATTATGAATCATACCACGGTTTAAAATGAAGGCGAAAATTTTATTTAGTTTCTCGGATGTTATTAAACGATAAATATATTCGCTTTTTCATAATTATTTTTATTTAAAATTTCAGATTTTCATGATTTATTTATTGAATATTGGGATAAATTCTTTGATTTAATACAGCTATTCAATGAATTAACGTTATTTTAGTTTTGATCATTGCATTTGACAAGTGTTTAGAACCCTTGATGGAATATACTATGAGAATCACTTTATTAAGTCTTTGAAACATCTGATATCTACAATATCAGAAGTTTGAACAAGATATATCAAACTTGAACAATTTGTGTCAGAGATGATGTTAATAGTGTGATTATATTGCTTTCATGCATGTGCATTTGTTTACTGAATGAACAATAGCAAAAATATCCCATTTCTTATTTTCGAAATTTAATTTAAATTTCTTATAAATTACGAAGTAACAAATTTATGCAACTTAAAAAGGTATTTGAAAATACATTACCATTTTTTTTAATATCAGATACAGTAATAATGATTTGACAAATGGAAAAATTTCTAGACGATAACTTTCAGTTGTGTTCTTCGCTTTGGAAAATACTGTTGCTTTAAAATTGTTTTTTATATAAATATCTTGATTACTAAATTTATACCCAAAGAAAAATGTGACACTATCTGACAAATGATATGATATACGTTGTTTAAGGTATCAGACTACGTTAAAAACACTGATTTTCCTCCACATTGGCAATTTTTTAAAAATTCTTATTAATTCTTGTAGTTCAGATTTTTTCTCTTTCCCCTAACAGTTTCACTTTGATAATAAAAAAAAAGTTTGACTTATCATCAAGGATTGCATAGTTTTCTGTCTTTCGCTTTAATTATCACAAAACTTTAATTTTAATATAAATTCTGAACCGTTCACATAATGCCTCAAAAACTAATAGAGTATTTACATAAAATTTTAGAGTGTGTTTTAAATAATATGGGCAATGAAATGAACCAAAAGTTTTATTGTAGGCGAAATACTTTTTCATTTATAGATATTTTTATAAAAATTAAGTAGTTAATTTATGGTAAACAAACATAAAAGTGCATATTTTTATCCATATTTTTGCATTCTAAACTTTTTCTTAGATTTTGGTTCATTTCATTCACCATTGTATTCTATAACTTGTGTGCAAAGAAAAATAGGATTGATGCATTACCATTTTGTGATAAGTGTTTACCATTTTGGTTAAATTGCATTAAAATTTACTACACATTTTCCCATTTCTCAAAATATATTATATTTTGAAATAATTGTTTTTGTATTTATAGTGTTTATTATGGGCAATATATCTAAAAACCAGAAATAGTTCCTAAAAATTCAAATTTTTTTTTCGAACGTAGTCGGATACCTTAATTTTGCCCCATCATATTTAACTGAGCATTTTTTGATACGATTTATCAAGTTTGAATTCAAATACATTATAATAAAAAGACTCAAAACTAAAAAAAATAAAAATTCTAGACAGAAATTTGAAAAAAAAGTAATACCAGCAGAAATTAATCGAGTCTTTGATATAAGTTTTAACTAAATCTGTAATGGCATAAAGAGCAAATTCTACTGGAAGTTGCAATTTATAACAACTTATTCAAGTGATATTTATTAAAATAATTTTCAATTACAAAATTGTATTCAGGAAGAAAATTTATGCTTGGTGTATTTCTTATAATATCATCTTATCTTCCCTTTTCAAAAGTTTTTAGCACGAATAGTTTGTTTGCCATGTTGCTGCAAAATGATAGCAATTTAATTACATTAAAAGTTCGCATTTTAAAGTAATATTGAGATTATTTTGGAAAGACTTCGTAATATCCATTAATTGGAGCCATGGTTGAATGGTGCTTGGCTAACGACGTCTTCCATGCCACATTGGCTTGATGAATTTGGCCGAATATAGCATGCATAATGCCTGTTTGCATAGTGATTTTTGCGTAGAATAAAGCATGGAGCATGCCAACCCCGAAACCTATATTTTGATAACAGACCTTCGTGATCCTCATGAATAACCATAAAGTATACTAGATATACTTGATTGGTGTCCTTGGTATAGCGATGGAGTCTTCTCCGTAATCTGGCCGTCCTGGGTTCGAGTCTCGGTGTGGGCATGGTTGTTCTTCCGTGTTCTATCTATGTGATGTGTGAATCTGTCTCCCTGTAAAAAAGGCTTTTGCAAGAGAATGTGAAGTATGAAGTAGCCAAGTCGTACTCTTGGATATAACTGAATAAACAGGAGATGCTCATTTCGGATTAAATCGCTTACAGATAATGTTAGTGGGGTTTTAAGGTGCTATAAGTAAAATAGATGCATTCGAATACTGTCAGAAAATTACTGGCAAGAAAGGACTGTTTCATAAAATATCGAAAAACAAGTAGAATTTTATTTAGAAATTTATAAAACGTCCTTCCCTATGAAGCGGTTTTGGGCAGGAAACTTACACAATCCACTGCAATATTATCACATATTTAAAATCATAGAAAAAACTTTTTTTTTTCCTTTGAAAAAAAATCAGAAGCTTCAGTTACCATTTTGATTAGCTAATAAAATGGTAAGTTACTACTGCCAAAAATGTTTGATAAGCAGATTCAGGGTTTTAAAAGACGTCTAATTTTTTAAAACTCAAATTTATATCAATATAAATTCACATTTTTTCTTTCTATTAATCTTTATTTGATGAGACATCCCTTTAAAAAAAGAGAATTTTTTTGAACTTCTGCATTATTAACAATGTTTTGTTTTAATTGTGTTTGAATATTTATACGATTTTTCTTATATTCAAAAGTCTATTTTTTTTAAAAAAATTACATATAATTTTAATAAAGGCTAAAAATATTATCATATTTGTCACAATATATTTGCATTTATTTATGCAATGCTAAATATCCATTTTATGCATTGAACATTTATACAATTTTTCTTATATTCAAGAATCTCCATTTTTTTAAATACATATAATTTTAATAAGGACTAAAGATGTTATCATATTTGTCACAATATGATATTTCCATTTATTCATGCAATGCTAAATATCCATTTTATGCATTGCATTAAGAATATATTTCAATAAAAGCTTATATTTTATTTTATTTCTAACTTGACAGAAGGAAACGAAACGGAAGACCGTTACATAAGACGATGTTTTTCTTAGTTATCGCAAATTGAACATTTTCCATACAAAATAATTTGAATGTATGGAACATCTTTACAGAAACACTGGTTGGAACTATGTTCGAGTCCTAAAGGTCACTGCCAACCCAGGTACAACTCTTCCCAAAGGAAGAACTTTCTGTCATCGATGGGAGAAGACAGATCCTAACGTTTTCATGAATCGAAAAGGGTGGCGAGAACCAACCACCATACTGAAAGTTTCTCATCCTTAATTACGAGGTGTTCCCCATATGACAATTTTCATAGATATAGATGACTTCGAATTTTTTAAGAAAATTTCCAACAGGTTTCCATTTGTTAATCGCAGAATAAATTAAACTTAATTCTCCCATTTTTTTCTCGATGTGGACATGAATGACAATATCATGAAAAAAAGAGAACATGTGAAAATCTGCATGATGCCAGAATTGTATAAAATTCAGATATTTATAAGCTGAGATAAAATATTTAGCTAGTTTCGGTTAAAAATACCAAAAAAGATAGGCAAAGTGAGAAAAAAAGTGAATGTAAGAAATCATTCTAAAACATCAGGTTTTTATCTTGGAGCCTTGCAGACCATTATCACCGGACCTACGCTATTTCAGAGCTTAAGAGAAAATGTAATAAACATTTTCGTTTTAAAGATCGTCTGCCGGAATGAATATTTCATGATTTCAGACTGCCTGAAAGTTCTTTTTTGTTCATTCGGAATTTCTTCTGCAGAAAAAAAAATGGCAGATAAAAAAAGTAGCAGAGCGAAGAGGTTTAAGAAATATTCCCCTCTTTTATGCATGCAGATTTAGTTAGTATTAAGATGCTGGATTTGAGGGCAATTTAAACAGTTCGCATTTGTTTTATTTTCTGGAATTCTTTCGCCTTCTTGTTCTCGATTTCTTTTTGTATTCTTAGAAAAAGGATACATTAAGGTTGCTCGGGAGATTCAGTTGATGAGCATGGGAAATGCTTTAACTTTTTTTTCTTTGGAGAGGTGGAATTATTTATTTTAAGAGGCTAGGAAGACTGTTTTCATAAAATAAAAAAATACCAGGTATAAGATTTGATATTCAATATTCAGGAACTTAAGAATAACAAAATCAAGGTTTTGAGGGATTATAATTTTTGGGGGATTATAATGGTCACTGATACATTCAGTATGAAAAGAAATTCCTTTTCTTTTATATTTGCATTTTGAGGATTAATAGATTCTCTTTGAAATAAAATAAAAATACTGATTATGTTTTTTGCAAAAATATCCAAACGAAATCCAAATCGGCTTAAAAACAGATCACGAAACTGAAAATAAATTATTCATATTAGGTAATATTATCATCACATGATATAATACCAAATAAGAATAAGTAATATTTAAGTAGGTAAGTAATAGTAGGCCATCAGTTATTTTCATCAAATAAAAAGTTTATTACCAATATTTCTGATAACTATATATTTAGTTACAAAATATTACTTTACATTTTTCAGCTATATATTACACAAATAAATTGATTTGAGAACTGTGCTAGATTATAATTAAAACGAAATAAATTTTTCATACTTTGAATTTTTATTGCGAATTAGGTTACATTTTATTTAATCGATTATATCAAACAATGAATGTAGCTTCATTTTCAATAAAATAGTAATTTCTTGCTGATTTATGTGTTCAATATATTTCTCAGATATGGTTGAATACTTTCAAAGGAATGTTTTTTTTTATTAAAAAGATGGTAAATTTCATACATTTGTGAACAATAGTATTCATGGATTTAAATTTGGATTCGATATTAGTTAATATTCTAAGATGTATCATGGACGATACGATATATCGTGCTATTAAATTGGTTAACTGGTTTGTAAATCAAAATACTATATTAGTCGAATCGGTTTGCATCATTTTAGGGGTTCCAGTTTTCAAATATAAGAGTTATATAATGTATCAAAAGTGCACTCATTTATTTTTCAAGATTTGCTCATAGAAATGCAATATGAAGAAATTTAAAAATTAAAGTTTATAACTTAGCACCGTTTTTCAAGGTGAAAAAGAAAGTTTTGAAATAAAGCGGTTATATTTCTTTGTATAGTGGGAATGCTAACATTAAAAATGAAAAAAAAATTAGAAAAAAAAAGGATTGATAAAAATAATGTTAAATTACTTCTATAAGTGAAATGACAACAGAAATAGTGAATAGGATAATTTAAACTGAATTACTATTTTCCAAGCATGAACAAAGTTTATCATATGACACTAATGGGCCCAAATTTCTTGGTTTTGTAATCAAGATATTGCCAGTCAGAATCCATTCTTATTTTTAGTGGTTTTCAAGATATTCTCTTATTAAAAAACCTTAGATGCCCAAACGAAATGATAGTGAGGAAATTATGGAAGACAGTCTATCACCAACTTTGCAATATAATGCTATGGTTATATTCCATTAAAATGCAAAACAGGAAGATGTTTCCGAAACTTTAGGGAAAAAACCCTTGTTTCAATCCTCGGAAGCAAAATGCTAGAAACGTTTAGACTTTAAATGATAAAGGATATTATGAGAACATATATTTTTAAAATATTATCTTTTATTAATTCGTGACACTCATATTTTTTGCGGTTCATATATGTTAAATCGTTGCTGGGATTACACAAAATTCCGAAATTAAAATTTATTAGCTTTTGATTTGAAAATAAATTAATAATATTGAAATCTTTACTGAACAATAATTCTCCGAATTTTTCAAATGAATTATGAAACGTAAGATATGATAAGATATATGAACGTCAGATATAATGAAATGTAAGATAATTATTAGTAGACGACCTGCTGACAGGCCTTTGCTCATTAATCAATTAGCAGATCAAATTTGTGCTTTGAAAATTGGAATATTTATTCAATGAAGCAGTGACGAAGAATCAAATGTTATGCTCTGAAAATTGTGACTTGAAATTTTTTTCATTCATTTAATTATATAATGAAACACCATTTGATATCAGTCCATTTTATTTTATTAGTAAATAAATATCATTTAATCTTTTTTATTTTATTTTTATACTTTTCTTTAATTTTTTTTGAAATTTAAAAGGAACTATGAAGTGATGCGAAATTTAATTTTTTTGTTATGTATAATATTTATTTTTTGAAAACTGTTTCTTTATTTTTATATTATTTTTACTATTGAATGATTTTGACTGAACTCTTTATATTTTCAAATATTTTTTCAGAGATATCTTGGCAGAAATGATTACAAATTACATCAAATTAAGGAATAGTTAAAATAAATTATATTACTTATACATTAAAAAAGAAATGTCTATTTTAAAAGATATTCTAAATACTAAAATTTTAAAATGTTAAGCGATAAAATTTCAGTCCAATTTTAAGTCCTGTTTAACAAAAGAATATTACAACCATTATCAATCATTCTTTTGCATAGTTTAATGATGAGAATTTAAAGTTTTTATTTCCATTAACCTCCGAATCTCCAAATTTAAAGTTTTTATCCATTAATAATGAGAACAAAACTGAGTTCCTTATTGTTTTCATTTTTAATAAAATAATTTTCGCTTATGAATCAATTTATGAAAATATTAATTTACATATGCAAATAAAAGTATTTTTCTTCAACTGAAGTAGATGTTTTAATTTTTATCTAGAACACTACTAAGGTTAATATTAAGCATTTTATTAAACATCATAAAAAGTGCAAACGTAAAAATTAACTCTAAATTTTCATGAATTTAAAATTCAAAATCCTGGATTAACATTTTCCATTATTATTTCCTAGATTTCCTCTTATATTTAAAAGAAAAACAGAACTTAACCAATAATGCATTAAAGTTGTCTCATGCATTCTAAATAACTGACAGAAAGTTCCCTGCGTTCGAAATAATTAATAACTTTATAATTAATCAAATAGTAACTGTCAGAATTTATCTTCATATTTTGAAGTGATTAATTACTACCTCATTTGTTTGTGAAGAGATGCATTAAAGTGGGATAAATGAAAATTTTCTTATTTTGATGTTGGACGAATTAATGTAGAGAGAAGAAGCGTAAAATTTGTTTTGTTGTTGTTTGAAGAATAATTATCTACAAAAAGTCTTTTTTGGAACATTATGATCTCTTATATAAAAGTTCTGTTCTTTTATTATTTCTTATTCTTGATGCAGAAAGAAAATAAAATAGGACACTCAATACAAAATCAAGCGAAAAATCATTTTTTTCTTCTTCTGACATATTAAGATAATTCGTCTTGAACTACTATTGGGGAATTACTAATTTTATACATAAAAATTTAATATTATGTACTAACTAAGTTTGGATATTTAAATTTGAAATGATGAAATTATTTCCATTATCTTGTTCATTTTCAATGATACCAGCGGGTGACCGAGTTCCTCTCGGAGAAAACAGGTATCGAAGCTAACTCGAAGATTTAAATTTTCAATTGTGATTTATCAAAACAATACATGCCATAAGAAAATTTGTGAAACCATTGGTGAAAAGATAACCGGTTAAAGTGCACCATTGTAAACTATTCTAAACAAAGTTAGAGTTTGGAAAGGGAACTATTCTATACAAAGGTAAAGGTAAAGGTAAAGATTGAAGTGTGTTGAAGTTCAATATTTTTGACAAATTTATTTAGAAAAACCAAACATATATACATACATAAGAAACATATTATAAACCCATAACAGCACAAACATAAAACTTTATTAGTTCGCCATATTGGCTATAGATGGCAGCACGTTACCGCTTGAAAATTTAAGTAGCCATTATGGCGAACTAATAAAGTTTGAAAATATCCTATCTGTAACTCCGAACTTCTCGACCGTAGCGCTTCAAAACCAGCGCCAATCGATTCCTTGTGGTAAAAAACACCAGACCCCCAAGTTTACCGGAGTTTAATAATTCTGGGGCGATTTTCGACTTGGCAACCATTCCTCGTATTATAGTATAGGATATGCATTGTCTGATTTATGGTGAAGAAAACTTTAAAAAGACATCAAGACATCAAGCAAATGTTGCATAACTTTATTCTTCTCGTTTGTCGCTAAATTCCTGATAAATCTAAATATTTTTATTTTTAAAATAGAATATATGTATATAAAATTTTACCTGAATGCTGGCTTTATGTTTGAAAAGTATTTTTGAGTATTAGCCTAACTATACATTCATCAGGAAACTTTGCTAACCAAACCTACTCAGTTATCTTTTAGAATAATTGTTAAATTTGAATTACTTGAAGTGAGCCTTTATTCGTTTTTTTCTGTATGTAAAAATGATCATGAATCAATTTGTTACTGAATTTATGTATTAATGTTTATTACTCGCAAGAAGTCCATCATGTTTGCCATTCAATCAATTTTTTTTCTTTTCTTGTAATTTGATCGGTTGTTAGATAACGGAATTCCTTTTGTGGAGCTGCAATGAGCTTTCTACGGTTTTTAAATATTGATTCTATCTCACATTCCGAAATATTTGTTAAACAAAAATTTCTTCTGCAGTAACAAATTAAATTTATTTCGAATTTTTACTCTTAATAATAATTCTTACAATCAAATGTAACTGTAGCCATATAATTTATATTATTTTAATTGTTGATCTGAAAGACAAGTAAAAAATAAAATTTGCTAACATAAAAATATTTATTTATTTTACGGAAAGTTATATAAATTTTTTATATGTTATGTTATTGAGAAAAAAGGCATTAATTTAAATTACATAAAGAAAGCAGTTTGACTTGTTTTTGGTCGTCTTTTCACATGACTCTTTACAAGAGTATTATTGTTATTTATTAATTGAGAGATTATTGTTTTATTTATTAATTTTGTTTTTATTCTGAAATCATGCTGATTTTTTTAGTAACTTAATTACAAAAACTTTCGGATTTTAGTTCAAGATCACATCACACGGATATGAGTACTCTTTTAGTATCTTAAATGATCTATTATTCAAATGATTCGTCCGATCGGTGTTAAGTGGATTCTTGATGTGAAAACTCTTTATTTTTTATGGAATTTATCAACGCATTTGTTAGAAGAATGGCACAGGGATTGAAATCTTAATCTGCTAATTCTTAGAAACAGAAAATTTGTCTGTACTTGGATATATCAAAATCATTGAAACACTAAATATTTAATTTTCATTAATCCTCTTTTTAAACTCTTTGCTCACATTAATTCTAACGTTAAATGGAAAACACAGGGCGATCAGCGAATAAGCCCTGATTTCAAAATTAAATATCTCTACAAAAAGGATTGATAGAATTATGCGGTAAATTGTACGTTTATTAGCAAAACTGAAAAAATAGTGTACAAATGTTAGAAAATTTAATTACAAAAATCATTAACAGATGGCGCACTGCTCTGAAAACTCTTCCTCTGAAAGGAGTCTTAAAAAACAAATAAACAATAAAGTGATGCGGTCTTTGCAATCAAAATAAAACTTTTTCAAAATGTTCACCGTTTGAAACAATGAGGTGGCGTAATCGAACAATGAAATTTCACATCACGTCTTGCAATGTTTGAACGGAAATAGAATCACATGCAAACCCAATCACCGATTCAAGCTCATCTAGAGTGGCGGGATTGTTTCTATAGATAGTGTTTTTTAATGCTCCCCACAGAAAGAAGTCACAAGGAGTCATATCGGGAGTCATTTTTCCTTTTTTGACTTGACACTGAAAACGCCTGGGTGCCTTCTGATTACAGCGCCATCTATTAACGATTTTCGTAACTAAATTTTCTAAACATTTACTTTTGCTAATAAACTAACTAACTAACTAAACTTTTACATTTTCCTAATAAACGTACAGTTTACAGCATAATTCTGTCGATCTTTGTTGTAGAGATATTTAATTTTGAAATCAGGGCTTATTCGCTGATCACCCTGTAGCAACAATGCTTAACATTCAATTTATAGATATTATATCTTATTCAAAGAAAAAATAATCATAAAAACATAAAAAATGCAGAGTGGAATATGATAAAAACAATTCAGAAACCTAAAGAATATGAGAGAAGGCATAATTTCTAAAGAAAAAAGATAACTAATTGACAAATGAAAAAATAAGTTAGCGATGAAAAGTTCATGAGCTTCTAAACAAATGCATATTTTGTTGATTTTGCAGGTTTAAAATTTATAAAATATCAAATCATTTCTATGATTTCACATAATCTCCCCATCCTAGAAAATAATAAAATTCAAATTCAAACTCAGTTAATTATAGTTTGAAAAATGTAAGTATGGTTTGTTATAATGTATGAAATTTCTTAAAGATCCCTCTTTTTTCAATATATATCATTTAAATAGAATGAAAAGTAATTGAAATTAATATAAATTCACTTTTTATATTTCTAAAATGTAATATGACCAGGAAAATATAGGATACGTTTTAATCTTTTAAAATTGCCAAGATTATGAGGGCATTGAATATAATATTTATACGCTCCCTTAAAAATGGAGCGAAGAAAGAGTTCTTCATTCTGTCAACTAAAGCAGAACATGAATATTTCATATGGAAAGTACGTGTCTTAGATGCACGAAGATATGTTGTGGGAGAAACGAAACATCCTTTTACGTCTGGAAATGTTTATATGCATCTTTAAAATCAGTGTTTGGGATCTATACAGTAATAAGGGTGGCAAATCTTTTTCATAGCAACATAAGGGCACAAGAAATGGAAGTATTTTAGGATATTTTAATAGGTTGATAAAAACAGGGTGATGATGTTAGTTTGTTTATTTTGATGAAAAGAAAT
>JAPMOQ010049728.1:0-14625 GCA_026543055.1 Argiope trifasciata | reverse complement strand
AAAATTTTTTAATAAAATTTTATTTTCATCAGTCAAAATGGTTTTAAGTCTTTATTTTAGAAACTTTAAAGATATAATCAAAAATTAGTTCAATTTTACGAAAAACAACGGATGTGGTTTCTTAAAACTTCCTCTCATAATCCTTAATATTATGCTTGTATAATGCCATGCAAGAGAACGTCTTGCATAGCATTGGTTTATAATTGATAATAAATATTAATATTTGGCATGCAGTTTGAATTTTCCCCAAATATCTTAAGGGAATTTTGTCGTTTTTTGGTGATTAATTCTTTGAAGTGGTTTAAAGTCCGATTTGGCTTTTAAAACCGTTTTAATCTAACAGATTGAAACAAGAATTTGATACAAAACTATGCTTGTAATCTCCAAATAATCATATAGCATGGATAATACATTTACGTTTCTGCGTTTTGGAATTACCACCTTTACATGTTTCAGAACATACAAAGTAATCAATCCCTTGTAAGAATTGTAACATCAGATAGATGTCTATAAATGACTCTGTGTGTAGAGTTTATGCATGTATTATAGTGTTCATTTATATACAGACAGTTGGATAGATAACTTTCTCTGAACAAATTCTTTCTAAAATTTTGATACAAATCTATAAACGTGTGAAGATAATCTATAAAGGTGAAAAGATATTCTAACTAAAAAAAGTTTGAACTTACCTTTTCTCACTCATAAAGAGACAGATCCAATCCCAAAATTACAATTTTCGTATTGATGGGTCTGAGATGAGGAGACTCGTTTAATTGTCTATAGCGTGATAAAATACGCGATGGAAAAAAAAATTACTAGCATTTTCAGATTTGTATCTCAGAATTCTGTCTATTTAGCCAAGTCTGTTCAGGATTAATTCAGATGGCATTAAAAATCAGAAAGTTAAATTTTTAGTACTTTTTGGCATAACTGCTTTAGTGTGCAGTTCATCTTGATGACTATTAAAAGGTTTATGAATATTATATTAAATTTTATTATATTATTGAATTCAGTCTTTCAGAAATCATTCCAGAAGATATAAAGGGTAGAAATAAATAATAAACTATAAAAATAAATCTATAAAAAGAAAAAGAAAATAAAATATATAACACTTTCGAGTTGCAATGGTGACGAAATAGCTCGAATAGCTTGCCAATTTAGCGATTTGAATTAGCAACCTATGCAACATTTGATTCGCAGGCACAAAATTTTTCACTATGAGTAGATACACACTGGAGCAATGCTTTTTTTTTTAATTTGGCGAAATGTTTTCTTAGCTCTCTTAGGTTACTTTAAATGTTGCAGTTAGGAAATTTTGTTCATAGAGAATAATAAATACAATTTTTCAATAATTTGAAAATCTCATTTTCCTATATTCAGAAAATTTCCTCAAACGATGCATTTAGTGATGTAGGGTAGTATTGCATTTTTTGAAAACTTGCTTTCATTATAAACAGAAACATCACTGAATGTTTGTCATGAAAACATTAACAAGTTTGTTCTTTTTAACCTCATTTCAAATTTTTTATTCAAATATCTGAAATGTGTAAGTAGTAATATTTTTCGAGCCTTAACAAAATCTAGATGGCTGTTTATGTAAGATTATATATACTTGTAAATTTGGGCTTGGCTTTTTTTCGGGGGGGAGGGGTTGCGAAAGAGCCAAAAATTAATATTTTCGGGAGGGCATTCACTTGTGATATTTTATTCAAAGAATTATGCAAGTTTACCATAACCTAAGATTCTACTTTGTGCTCAATTATTTTCAAGTAGTGTAGCATGATTTAAAGCCATTCTTTACATTTCTTGTTAAATTGTCGAAATTTTGAAGATTTCAGCATTCTATTCGCATATCTTCAAAAAACATATCAGAACTCAATGGTAAAGAGTTTTTCAAAGATTTATCAGTTCGGAGAAACTAATAACACTAAACTGTTTTAGTGTTAAATTGAAGCCTAAATAAATATTGTTTAATAAAATTCTTATTTTAGATTAATCTCTTGAATTTATTTTTGAATTCTTGAAATCAGAATTAAAGGTTAGTTTTATATTACTAATATAAGTGAAATTATTTTTCCTAATCTTTCCCGCTTGCTGTTTAATATTTTTGTGCGTTGGCTCCACTGTTATAAAAAGCAATTGGGTAGATCTTATTTTAACCCACCTTTGGTGAATAATAATTTTTTGGCGAAAGGTAAGAATTCTTTTTTCTTAACATTTTAATTCAAATACTTTCGATTTGGCGAGATTTTGAAAAAGTCGTCAAAGGTGGGCTAAAATAGGATTTTACCAAGCAATTTGCCGTTTTTAGCGAAAATGACGGGTTAGTTCTAAAGTGCTGAAATTTTCGAGGCAATAATCTGAAAATACCAATATTCTTGGATAATGATATTTTAACGAAGATCGTGCATAGCATTGGTATACAATCTATATAAATAAAAATGAATGTTTGTATGTTTATTATGCCTTCCTAAACCGTTCATCATAATTGTGGTGAAACTTGGTCAGCTTATTGATTACATCTACGGGATGGTTATACGCATAGTACAAGTATCTAAAATAAAAAAATAAAAAATTCGGTTCTTAGTCGCATTTCAAATATAAATCTCCAAATAACTCGCCGAGGAGACTCAATAGGTTCAGCAGAAATACCAAATCCAAGCTAAAGGTTAATATTGTATAGCTGTTGAACACAAATGTCCTGCAAGTAATTCGCAGAGGTAACAACTTTAATACAGATTATGCGTAGAAAGTTTCGGGGAGACCAATCCTAGAGGTTTGAAATTTTAATTAAATATTAAAGTTTTTCGCAGTAACTTCAAAAATATTATAGTACAAATAATTTTGCATTATCTTAATTTTCATAAAATTATCTTTTTAACTATATTAACGAATTTATGGTATTAATATGTTTCCTATATTTAATAAATTTCGAAATAAAATATTTTAATCACATTTTCTAAAATGAAACTTGAGAAATCCGAACAAATATTAAACGAGTCACGAAATACAATAAGTACTTTCTTTTATTACCATTCTGAAACAACACAATGTTTACAATTATAAAAGAATGCACAAATCTAATATATAAAAATGAATATATATATTTGCTCTTATTTTATGTATTGCCATACCCTTCATCTTATTTCGATGGAGCATTGCCACATTATTGATTGTACGTAATATATTTTTTTCGGCGGCATCAATGCGCCGGGTACTAGCTAGTAGATAATAAATATTAATCTTTGACATGAATTTAATTTTCACATTTTCACAGCTGAAATTTTCCTTTTTTAATTCTGGAAAAAAATCGTTTGATGCAGCATATTCAGCATTATGGTTCTTGCGGCAAAAAAACCAAAAATCAAATCCAATATTATTCTTGACTTTGGCGCCGTCGTAATAAAAAAACATTTTGTAGTTTTTGGCGCAAAACTACCTTTTGCCAGATATAGTGGACGAGTTAGTTCCAATGTACTAAAATGATCGATACAATAATCGAAAAATGCAATTATTCTTGCAGAATGTTGTTCAAAAGATGATCTTGTATCTTTTCATTCTAATTATTTCTTATTTATTCTTCCACTTGATATTAGTATTTTTTTTCTGAATGTTTCGCTGGGTCCTTGGCATGTTTTTTGGCGTTTAATTCCAGGAAAAGGTTATAAACGCTAATTCTAAAGTACTGGAAAACTCAACTTGGGGTTTAAACATATGTTTTCCTAACAGATTGAATCCCGAATTTTGTACAAGACCATGCAATCAGAAATTAAACGTATTACAAGCATAATACATTTACTTTGTTACCCCTTCTGATTTACCACTTTTACAGATTTCTGAACGTACAGACTGATCAATCCCTTGTTAGGTTTAGCCCAACATCATATAGATGTCCATAAATAAATCTGTGTACATAGTTTATCCATCGCGTCATTATTGTGTTTAATTTATACAAGACAGTCTGAAAGATAGTCTTTCTATGAACAAATATTTCTCAAAAGTGTTTCAGAAATCTATAAATGCGTCGAAAAGGTTGTGTAGCTGAAAAAAGTTTCGACTTACTTTTTCTCTCGTATAGAGAGATAGATCTGATGCCAAAACGCGTAGTCCAGAATTTTGTATTTTACCCTAGTCTGTATAGGGTTAATTCAGAATCAGGAAGTTAAATTTGTTTGGGCATAGTTGCACTAGTGTGAACATCTAACCGAGACTTTTTACTCATATGACCATTCTGGTCACCCTTAGAAGAGTTTACAATGCTCCCCATCTAGCATTTATCCCGTTTGTGAGATAATCAAAAGCGTAGTTCACGATTCAGGGCTCCAGTTTTCTGATGTCCATACGATAGATTATGAAATATTTTCACTTTGGCAGATTCCCCAGTTTTACTTGAATATTTCATCGGCCTTTAATACAGCTACAAGCACTCCGGTTATTGTCCAACAATTTTTTAGTTTCATCGTTCACAGTACGTCTTCTATTTCCAAATATTTACTGACGTCTCAAAATCGGACTGACATGTTGGCTACAGCGTCATCTTTGGTGAAAAAATTCATAGTTTCCGTATTCATAACTCTTTGTCAGTTTCATCTGCAGAGTTGTAGGCGATTTTTTATTCCATGAAAAAAAATTCTTTCTTCTCAATGTCAATTTTGTATTCATGCTGATAGTATCAGTTCTCCAGAAACTTTCCTCCATTTTAACTATCAACCAGTTATTATTTAAATTTTGGTTCTCTTGCAAACTCTGAATACTAAGGGGTTTGGCATTTTATTTTGTTGGAACATTAGTCACGTTGAAACAGTTGGAAACGAAATGACTTGAATTTATGCTTCTAAAAGAGCTTATTTTTTTCATAATGGCTTACCTCAGAAATCAATTTCAAAACATATTTTTTCTCTGTGGCAAAGGACATGGGATAAACATACTCATAATAAACGATCCTCTATTTGCATGTGGCCAGCATTGCTTATGTGTGTTCCTGATGACAAATTGACACAACTTCGCACAGGGCATGTTCGGTTTAGGCATCGACATTTCAGAGAGACATCACCAAATTGTTATCCATGTTATATCGAATTTAATGTGAAACCCATTTTAATTGAGTGTCCAGATTTTACCTCCTATCACATTAGCATTTTTAATTCAACTTCATCGAAACTGCATGAATCGGTGGGGCAAAAACCCCATCCATACATTTCAAATTTTTAAAGATCTGTAGGTTTTAGTCATCTGATTTAGCCCATTTTACTTTTACATTCAATTTTGCCTTTTCATTTCATTTGCGTTTTCGTGTTTTGTGCTTATATATATAACATATATATATTCCTTTTTAAACTCTTACCATTTTCTCTCTGCTTTACTCAAGAATTACTTCGTCATGCCTTATGCAATGGTCTATTTTCGTGATTTCTTATTATAATAGTGTTTTTTGACATAACCTTTTGCTTGGAGGATTATGATCAGATATGCTGTTTGCACCATAAAACATCACAAAACAAACATCATCGAAACTAGTGGCAAAACTTTTACGATATTCATATTAATTTTCATTTTTATTATTGACTTCAGTACTTTAATAAATCCCTTCAGTAGATACAAAAAAAAAAGAAATTTCAAAATATTAAAAGTTTTCCATTGTAACAGTAATCATAAAGCGAATAGAAATTTTTTTAGCCAACATGGCGAATTCAATCCATAAAAATGCACATGTGATTCACAAATTTGCTTAATGAATAGCAATCCACTTTGATATATTTTTTTTTAATTTGGCGAAGTTTTTTTCTTGGCAGTCTTTGATAGCTGTAAAAGGTGCAGTTATGAGTTTTTATAAATTAAATACAAACAAATTCGAGTACTTTGTACACTTCTTCAACGACTTGAAAATTCTTATTATGATATACTTCAGAAATTTCCTCAAATGATTCATTCAGTGATGAGCGACAGTAATGTATTGGGGTAAAATTTGAGAAACTTAGAGCAGTTTGATGAATAAACGTCATCAAAATTTGTCATTTTGTTACCTAATTTCAATTTTTTTAGGCAGATCACTCGAAAGGGTAGAAATGAGTTAGTAACGGTAACGGTATTTCAAACTCATTACCAAATCCTAGATGGCTGTTTATGTAATATTAGCCTTGAATTTGGGCTTGGTGTTTTTTCCCCTAAGAGCCATAAATCAATATCACCTGCGAGAGCAAAGAGTTGGCATGAAACTGAAAAACGTGTGCTTATTTCTTTCTCAACTTGTGAACGTTTGAGCTCAACTTAAGCCACTCTAGCTTGAAAACTAGTAATCGGAAAATTTTTATTCGGAGAATTTGCAGCTTTAAGATTATTTGGCTCTGTTATAGATTTGAATGCCTGCTCTATGGAGGCAAATTAAAAAAATTAAGCAACATTTTTCATTTCCGTGATGTTTTTTTTTCATTGACGGTACTGTTTTTGGCGTTAAAATTACTCCAAAAAATCAAGGACTCTTCTTTCTAAACTTTTACAGAAAATTTTATCTATCGCTCTGGAGTTGGAATCAATCTCAAGTCAAAATGAAATGTATAAAAAAGCCACTTTCAATTCAGAAGTCAATGATATGCTTAGTTTTGAAATTGAAAACAACTTTCTAACTTTTATTTGAAAAAACACGTCTTAAATATCACTATCTTGACGACAACATAATTGCAGGAATATAGACTGTTGAATAACGTCAATTTGGTGCTATTAAAATGACTTGATATGTCATGAAAATATGAACAGCAATTATTAAGGGAGAAATAAAACTTATAGAAAAGTTCATGTGTGTAGAAAATCTATATAGTTGTTAAACCTTGGGTCGTTAGTGCTGTAAATAAACAGAAATTTTTTATTTATAAGTAAATAATATACATTTAGTTAGCTTTAAGTATTTTTATGTGATCGAAATGTTGCCGACGCAAATATTTATTTCATGTGCAAATCCTTTCAAAGAAAAAATTACAAGTCATAAAACTATCAAATCAGTAAATTTCGATCTTTTTTGAATAAGTTGGTAATGATAAATAAATAGTATGGTACTGTTGTCATAACCGAGTCCTTGAACGATAACTTTTATATTTAGTGTTGGAGAAATTATTTATTAAAATAGGAGGATAAACTGCTAACTCAACTTCTGAGAAATATAAAAGTGCAATTAGCCTTTGAATCAAACTCATGAAGAAATAAATATTCTTATAATTAGCTAAATTTTTTTTACATTAATAAAAGTCAACCGATGTAGTCAACTTCCATCTTAAAAATAAATGACCCAAAATCTTATAACAATTGAAACCATTGTTGATAAAAGAATTATTTACAACAATCCATTGCAGTGTTACCTGAAGTTCCTTTATTGTTCTGTACTTTATTTAAATATAGCTTTAAACAATGCAATTCACGTATTCTAAAGAATGTCCCAAACCATTACTGTTGCTATTCATCTCCGGAAAGCGTCTTACTTCCGCCATCTTGAGAAGTTTCAGAAAGACCATTTTGAGATTTGATCCATTCTGAAGAATATCTTGATTGTAAATTAATTACGGTAATCTCTTCAACTTTGGTAAGTTTTGAATATCTTGAACATACTTTCAGACTTCAGCAAATTTGGATAAAAGTGGTTTCAACAAAAGCCACTCAAATTCTCCATTCTTTCAGATAGTAAATAGTGAGTATGTACAATGTTAAATGAGTTTAAAACTCTTGTTTGAAAATACATTTATCCACTGAAATAAAATTTTCAATTTTTAGGAAATAAGATAGAATAAAATATGGAAGAAATTGATTGAGGTTTATATTGGATTTCTAATTGCTATGTATCAAATTATCTTGGGTTTCAGCTTGATATTTCGAATACGAATTTAAAACAAAAACATAAGTGGATTACGGTTTTGATTCCAATTTATGCAAGTTTATTTATCATCGAGACGTAAGTTGTCGCGAGATATTTATTATAATATCATAAAATTTACAACGGAGTATTTTTTAAAGATAGCAAAAAAGTTTATTTAAATATATTTCTCACGATAACACAGTTTGAAATACGTGATTTCCTTCTCGCGTATTATGCATAAGTTAAAAAATATTCAGCTATTGTGATCTTGTTGATTTTACGTATATGAAGATAAAATCCCCCATCTGAAATCATCGAAAGTTTAAAATTAAATCTTTTCTATTCTTGCTAAAAATAAAGTTATGAACGCACTTCTAAGTAGTATAATTGCATTGCGACCTTATACAAAAAGATTGATGCTAACTTTCAAAAACAGAAACTTCTAAATCTTGCTCAATTCTTTTGAAATAGTTTAGAAATATACAAAGTATTCTCCACACTTTTCACTAAACTGAAAACATTTTGAAATTTCCAGGTTTTCTAATCATAGTTTGAAAATACAGAAAAATTTGTCGGTTAATCTCGGATATGCAGTAATTTAGCGCTATTCAAGTTTGGCAATTTTTCATTGAAGCATTTGATACTAAGATATTGATGCCTTTATTACCATATTCGGTCATTTCACTCAAATTTGGCGATAAATTGCTTTTGGATAAAATTACTGCATATCAAAACGGTTTCTAATTATTATATCTTATCGTAAAAACGTTTAAAGGAAAATAACTGCTTCATATGACTACCGTAAACTCCTTCAGTCTAAAACTCTGGTTTGACTCAAATTTGTTTAATAAAATCTTACTCTTCCCTTACAAAATGGTTTCTAGAATTTGTTTTAGTATCTTTAAAAATATAATTAAAAATTAGTTTAATTTTACAAAAACCAACGGAAGTGGTTTCTTAAAACTTAATACTCTTCAATATAATGTATAATGCTATACAAGAGAACGCTTACAATCGATAATAAATATTAATATTTGGCATGCATTTTGAATCTTTTTCTAAATATACTTAGGGAATTTTGGCGTTTTTGGGCTATTAATTCTGTAAAGTGGTTGAAAGTATCCGGAAATCCAATTTGGTTTTTCAAAACATTTTTATCTAACAGATTGAAATAAGAATTTGATACAAAAATTTGCATGTCAAATTAATCATATTCCAAGGATAATAAATTTACGTCACTGCGTTTTTGAGTTATCGACTTTACATATTTCTGAAAGCACAGGCCGATCAATCCCTTGTTAGATTTGGCCTAACTTCAGATAGATGTCTATAATAGATTCTTGTGTGCAGAAATTATCCATATATTATAGTGTTAATTTATATACAGACAATTGGATAGATAGGCTTTCTCTGAACAAATCTTTCTCAAAATGTTTATCTTTTCCACACATTTGTAGATTTCTATAATCTAGCTGAAAAAAGTTTTAACTTATCTTTTATCACTCTTAGAGAATTACAATTTTCGTATTGATGGGTCTGAGGTGAGGAGACTATCTATTAGTGTAATAAACTATGCGATGAAAAAAAATTGCGAGCATTATCAGAATTGTACATCAGAATTCTGTCTAATTAGCCAAGTCTGTTCAGGATTAATTCAGACGGCATTAAAAATCGGAAAGTTCATTTTGTTAAAATTTTTGGCATAACTGCATAAGTGTGTCCATTGCATCTAGATGCGTATTAAAAGGTTTATGATGATTATATTAAATTTTATTTTTATTACTGAATTCAATCTTTCCTAAATCCTTCCAGAAGATATAAAGGGTAGAAATCAATTATAAAATATAAAAAAGTACTTTTCAGATGTAACGGAGATGAAAAAGCTCTAATAGTTTGCCAGTTCAGCGGTTTAAATTTTCAACCTATTCAACATGTGATTCGCAGGTACAAAATTTTTCACTATGAATAATAATGCATTTTTTTTAAATTTGGCGAAATGTCTTGCTTGTCGCTCCTTGGTTTCTCTAAATGGTAGAGTTATGAAATTTTGTACATTGAGAATAATAGATACAATTCTTCAATGATTCGAAAATCTCATTTACATATATTCAAAAAATTACCTGAAACGGTGGATTTAGTGATGTAGTTCAGTAAGGAATTATTTAAAATTTTAATTTCATAATAAACATCAACATCACTGAATGTTTATCATGAAAGCATTAAAAAGATTGCCTTTTTTATGCTAATTTCATTTTTTTTATTGAAATCGCTTCAAATAGGTGAAATGTGTAAGTAGTAAAATTTTTCAAGCATTCAAGCAAGCATTTCAAGCACCAAAAATCTAGATGGCTGATTATGTAATATTACATGTAAATTTGGGTTTGGCTCTTCTTTGGTCAAAAGACTTAAACTAAAATTGCTGGCGAGGGCAACAATTAGCATGCAGCTGAAAAATTCCGTTCTTTCAGAGTTTAACTCAATCTGAGTAATTCTATCATAAAAAAATCTTTAATATGCAATCAATCATTTTAGACAAAGTAGTATATAGACTGATTTTAGCAAAATGGTCGAATGTGGCGCGAACGACAGCATTAGCGTTTTGAATCCTAAGGTTCCGATGAAAAAATTAGAAAATTAATATCTCCAACTAACTTTATATCAAAATTCAGCTAAAATTAGCAGGTGAAAAATACTGTTCCAAAATGAAAATATTGAAAAAATAAAGCCTCTCGAAAAGCAAAGCTAAATTTGAAATCAGATGGAAGAAATTTCTTGAATGTCTTTGGTGCAATTACATTCTGGAAATTTTTCAACCATTTTGTTAAGTGCTCAAATTTTACTATTTTTGAAAATATAAATCATCCGCTTTTGTTTTTAGACATTTTTGTGATATTTGGTTTTATGTAGGTGGTGTTGGCGCCAGATTGGCGAAATATTATTAGTAATTAAACTATCAAACTGCAGTTTAAAGTTATTCCAATTTTCCAATCTGCCGTCAAAAAATGGCAGCGTGATATCGGGTAATTTTACATTTACTTTATTCGAAACAATTTTATCAGTATTTAATATTGAAATAAATCTTTGTAAACTCACCCGAATATCTTCAAGCTGTTCTTCAATTGCATCGAATTGCAGCTGATGTTCATCCAAATCATCGTCTTTTAAAAGTGCATAGTATTCCAATTTCAAATTCTCGATATTTTGTGACAATTCTTCCACTCCACTTAAACGGCTTCTAAGTTCGACATCATCCGACGATTCGGCTTTTTCCTCCAGGAACTTTTGAATTCTGGTTATTTTACTTTTATAACCAGCTCTACTACGATTTAATTTTTTCAAATCATCAGTATACTGCTCCATTGTACGAACAGTTTTCGAAAATCCAAATGTTCTTCTAGAATTCTAATTCCAATTTTTTTTTTCTTTTTCAACGAATTAAAGTTGAAACCAAAGGTTCTCCGGCTCGACGGACCACACTGTTGTTGGCTACTTGCAACCTTCATAATGTTTTTTCTTTTTTTTAATTCAAAGAACGACACTTCAATTAATTAAATCATTTATTTTTAATTGCGCTTCGAATAAGCAACCCATAAAGAGCAAGTCGAAAAGCCAACTGCTAGTCTGGTTAGCTAAAACGCCAACCTTATAATATTTCGCCAATCTGGCGCCAACAGGTGGTATAGTACATTTATGCAAAATAGATAAAAAAAATAACAGTAATCGGTGACATGCTTAGTTGTGAACTGGACAAAACTGTCTTTTATACAAAAACGCAACACCTTTAATGTCACTATGTCATTATGTCTCATAGCGAAAGTTTAATAATGGAAATAAGGCTAAAGAATAACGTCAATTACTGCTGTTAAAATGATTTGATTTGACATAGACAAGAGGAAGAGAAATTATTAAGGATTCAGTAAGGAATTTTATAGCAAAGTTCAGGAATATAATTTTAAAAAATCATGCGTGAATAAAAAGTATGTTGCTGTGAAAAAATGAGTAATATGTTAATAAATCCAAAGACATTTCTTTTACTTTTAGGGTAAGCAATATATACAAAAACAACGGGAAATAATATATTGGCAGCTGGAAGTAGCCGATTTAATTAACCAAAATCCATAAAAAAACTTCAAGACTAAAATATACGAGTCTGAAAATATCAGATTACTAAATTTCTTTTATTTTCTAAACAAACTGATAATGCTCAATAATAAGCTACTGCCGTCCATCTCGAGTTTTCAAAATATAAATTTTATATTTAATGATGAAGTAATTGATCGAAGTCGAAAAAATAACTGCTCTCAACACCCAGAGAATTGAATGCAGAAAGCAGAAGACGCCTTTGGTTCGATGTTCAAGAGTTATGGATACTGAAAATTCAGCTTATCTGGAGGCACTCCTTCTCTAGAGGGTAAGTGTGAAAAAAATTATTTTATTCTACGTACCAAATATAAACTAAGTGGAATTCTTTAATGAATATCATAGCATAATATAATAACTATAAATTTCTGCTGAATAAATATATTCTATAGAAATACTAAATCCAAGCTAAAGGTTAATATTGTATTATTGAACACAAATTTCATACAAGTCTTTCTCAGAGGTAACAATTTTATTAAAGGTTATGCGTAGAAAGGTTCGGGGAGACCAATCATTGGGGGTTTAAATTAAATGTTAACATTTTTCGCAGTAACTTCCAAAAATATTATAGTACAAATAATTTTGTCTTATCTTAATTTTCATAAAATTATCATTTTTGTGCCATTTATTTCTTGTGCCAGTAAAATGCAATAATGAAATCCAATATTATTCTTGTACTTCGGAGCCTTTGCAATGAAAAGCAGTTTGCAGTTTTTGGTGCAAAACTGCCTTTTGTCGAAAATGGTGGACGAGTTAGTTCCATAATACCAAAATGATTGATGCAATAATCGGAAAGTACCATTATTATTGCATAATGCTATTTAAGATTAACTTGCATCTCATCATTCTACTTAATAAATATTAATCTTTCACATGAATTTAGTGTTTTTCTGAATGTGTCACTGGGCTCTTGGCGTTCTTGGTTTTTGGAGTTTAATACCAGAAAAAAAATATAAACGCGAAAGCTAAAGTATCCGAAAATCCAACTTAGGGTTTAAACACATGTTTTTCTAACAGATTGAAACCCGAATTTGGTACAAGACCATGTAATCAGAAATTAATCGTATTACAAGCATAATCTATTTACGTAGTTGCCCTTCTGATTTACCATCTGTACATATTTTTGAAAGCGCTGACGGATGAATCGCTTGTCAGATTTGGCCCAACATCAAATATATGTCTATAAATGAATCTTAGTACAGAGTTTATCCATCATGTCCTTATCGCGTTTAATTTATATACATACAGTCTGATCGTCTTTCTATGAACAAATCTTTTCCAAAATTGTTACAGAAATCTCTAAATGCGTTGAAACGGTTGTGTAGCTGAAAGAAGTTTTGACTTATTTCTTTTCTCTTATAGAGAGATAGATCTGATGCCAAAATAGTATTTTTCGTATTGATGGTTTTGAAATGAGTAGACTCGTCAAAATATTTATTCGCGAGATATTCTAGGCAGTAGTAAAATTTACAAGTATTTTCAGACGTGTAGTCCCCAGTTTTGTATTTTAGCCTAGTCTGTATAGGGTTAATTCAGATGGCATTCAGAATCAGGAAGTTAAATTTGTTTCGGCATAGTTGCACTAGTATGAGTATCTCTTCGAGACTTGTTACTCATACGACCATTCCGGGTGCCCTTAGCAGAGTTTACAATGCTCACCCATCTAGCATTATTCCCCCTTGTGAGATAATCAAAAGCTTAGTTCACAATTCAGGGCTCTAGTTTTCTGATGTCCAGCCAATGGATTTTCAAATATTTTCACCTTGGGATATTCCACCGTTTTCCTTTTTGAATTTTTCATCGGTCTTTAATAAAGTTACAACTGCTCCAGTTATTTTCCAACAACCTCTTAATTTCCATCGTTCGCAGTACGTCCCCTATTTCCCAATTTTTTCGGACGGCTCAAAATCAGAAGGACATATTGGTTGCAGCGTCGTCTTTGGTGACAAAACAGTTTTATCCTCTGAGTTGCAGAGGATTTTTTTTTCCATGAAAGAATTTTTTTTCAGTGTCAGAATCAATTTTTTATTTATATTGACAGTATGAGATCTCTAGAAACTCTCACCCATTTAAACTATCATCCAGTTGTTAGTAAATCTTGTTACTCTTGCAGACTCTCCATCATAGGCGCTTTAGTATTTTATTTTGTTGTATTCCTAGTCACGCTGGAATAGCTGGAAACGAACAGGCCGTTCATGCTGCTAAAGCTGATTCTATCTTTTCTTCATTATGGCTTACCTTACCATGATATTCAGAAATCAGTTGCAAAACATAATTTTTCTCTGCGTTAAGAGACATGGGATAAATATACCCATAATGAACTATACGGTATTAAGCCCTCTATTTGCGAGTGGCCAGTATTGCCTATGCATGCTTCCGATGTCAAATTGATGCGCCTTATCATACGGCATAATCTTTTTACGCATTGACATCTCGGAGAGACACCACCAATATATCTTCGATATCATATCGATTTTAGTGTGAAACACATTTTAATTGAATAACCAGATTTTAACTCCTATCAGAACCTTGAATAACCAGATTTTTTTAAATTCAACTTCATTGATACTACATGAATCGATGGGAGAAAAACACCATCTGAACATTTTTAATTTTTTAAGATCTATAGGTCTTAGTCGTCGGAT
>JAPMOQ010049722.1:82532-96184 GCA_026543055.1 Argiope trifasciata | reverse complement strand
TATATATATAAACTGAAATAAGAATTATGAGGACAAAACGATTATAAGAACTCATAATCGTTTAGATGATTCTTTAAGATGGAGAGCCGTTGGCAGGCTTGAAGCTCGGCAGTCTCAAGCTGAGGTGGCTCTATGGTTACAAGTCGCACAGAAGGTGGTATGTAGGTTGCGGAATCAATTCCAAACAAGTGGTAGGTAACCGGAAGGCCGGCTTAGGGCAGCACAGAGCAATGACACCAGAACAGGATCGCTATTTGGCATTAGGCGCACGACGGCATAGGCTGACAACGGCTCCGTAACATGCTCTTGACCTTGCGGCTGCACCTGGAATAAGAATTTTGAGGCAAACAGTATATAGACATCTAGCAGAGTGGGCACTTTATGCCTGGCGACCAGTTGATTGCTTCCCTTTGGTTACATTAACCTTCCAGCGGGCGTGGCCGTCATACCAACATGAAAGGTCGCGCGTATTTCCCACATACGCTATAGTAAATTGTAAATTTTCAAAAGCGTAACTATTAAAATTATATTATGTAAAGAGTTTAGGATTAATAACTACTTTTTACTTAAAAAGAAGCAGAAACAATATAATCATAGATTGCAATAACAATGTAAAATGATTACAGGTTAACTGAATTGATTTAAAAATAATATAAATGAAGTTGTCGATATTTTGACAAAACAATTTGCATATAAAATATAGAAGTGCAAAAATACAGAGTTTATGTATAAAAAGAAAAAAGTAATTGACAGTTAGATATGAAAAGGAAGAAAATAGTTTCAGTGTTATTTCATTGCAGAGTTGCAATTTGAGCAAATGTGTTTAGTGTGCTCCAAACATATAAATTTCCGTCAAATCTCACAACCGAACCTTGTGATTCTAGTCCGTTTTTTTAGCAAGGTTATTTCCTGACTTCACATCTTCCTCTTCTTCAATACCTAGTTCAGCTATTCTCTTTAGTACCTTTAATTTTAGCTCACCTTTTAGAGATGTGGGGCTTTTATTCAACATTTTCCATAGTAAGTGCATTTCCAGTTGTCGCCAGTCTAAAACATTGCGAATTTATTTGTAAAATCATACAAAATCAGATGCGACAAAAACTTAGATGAACGATGCTTATCTCTAAAATACAAACATCTGATTGGCAGAGACCAATTAACGCCACAAACTTACAACGACAACTAAATGTAGGTCAAAGGGAGGAGGACATAGAGCCGAGGACAGGCATTCCCAGTGCCACCAGATCTAAAGTTATAAAACGAAATTCGTCCCTAGTGTATCTCTCACATACGCGCGCCCGCTGGAAGGTTAAGGTTTCCGACTACGTTAAAAACATCGGTTGATAGCAATGGTTAATTTTTATTATTATTCTTATTTCTTGTAGTTCAGACTTTCCACTTTCCAAAACAGCTTACTTTTTTTGGGAAAGGGAGGCCTGATTTATCATCCAGAGGAATTTTAAGCAAATCCTATTTTTCAACTAAATTATTTGTATTTAACTTCAATTTTCTCAGAGCTTTCATGTTGATTAAAACTCTCCACCGTCAACATGAAATCTCAAAAACTAATAGAGGTACTCTCATAAAGATTTCAGCTCATATTTTAAATGATACGGGCAATGAAACGAACCAAAATATTTATTCTTGGTGAAATACTTTTTCATGTATGGGTGTTTTCAGAAAAATTTAGTGGCGAATTGATGGAAAAAAATGTATATATACGTATATTTTTATTTTTAATTTTCTTTGCATCACAAAATGTTTCTTAGATTTTGGTTCATTTCATTCATTATCATATTCAGTAACTTGTGCACAAAGAAAAATAGGATTGCTGCATTACAATGTTGAGTAGAGGGTTTTGGTAAAAATTTCCTACAAATGCTCCTATTTCTCAAAACATTTTATATTTTCAACTAATTCTTTCTGTATTGGGAATTGACAACACATCTAAAAAACATAGTTTTAAATATTTTTTTAAAAAATCCAATTTTTCAAAATTTTTCCTTTGAACGTAGTCGGATATCTCAAACAGAAAGGTCCGGTTGCTGTGGTGCCGCACACATCAGTCTTGGGCAGAGCAAGAATGGGGGCGTGTTCTTTTCAGTGATGAGTCGAGATTTACCTCAAAGAGGGACACTCGTCGAATCTTCATCTGGAGTTTTAGTTTAGTTTAGTTATACTAACGTCCCGTTTTAAAGCAACACGATGACTCTTTTGGGACGGAACTCGTCACTTTGAGCCATGGTCAGATGCCGAGGACGACACCTGAACTGGTATCCCACTCTCCACACCAGAGGGAGGACGTTTGGCCTGACAGATTTAACGTGCAAGAGATCCTCTCACACGGCGGTTCTTCTGTAGCATCGAGTCTCGAACCTGAGACCCTCCGGTTCTGAAGCCGAGACCTTACCACCAGGCCGCCGAGGGCCATCTTCATCTGGAGAGAGCGAGGATATCGCATTCATCCCTTCAACGCAAAAGAAATCGACAGATTTGATGGCAGAGGAATCCTTGTCTGGGGTGATATAATGTTGGGCAGATGTACATCCCTACACGTCTAGATGCGGGTACTGTCGCTATAAAGAAGAGATCCTTGAAGCCTATGTGAGGTTGTTCAGGGGTGCGTTTGGTCCAGACGCCACGTTTATGGACGATAACGCGCGTCCACATAAAGCCCAGATGGTTAATGGTTTTTTTTAGGGAGATGATATTCAACGAATGGTCTGGCCCTCGAGGTCTCCGGATCTCAAACCTATTGAACATGTTCGGGATAGTCTCGGAAGAGCTATTGCACAGCATAATGTAATGACTTGATCTCGATAGATCAAAGAATGCTCAGAACTCTTTATTTTACAGCCCTGCATATGTACGAAGAACAACTCGTTCTTATCTTGATTAAATAATTGCTGTTTGCATCACAACAGTCCAAGTTGAAAGGTTTTACTTGAAGATCAGCTCTCCATTAAAAAGTAAACACAACACCCCTGGGAATTCACGGAGTGATCAGTCAGTCATCATTTCAGGCGGCGCTCCAAATTTACCGGACTCGTGGGAGTACTCCAACTGTCTCCCAGAAACCCTTCTCTCTCTTTCCAAAAAACTCTGCGTATATTATTTCAGCGAAAGTCTCCGCCTCCTCTTTTTCAGTGGCTACTGGTCCTCTCTTCCAGCCAATCATGTCCAGCACAGGACCATTTCCAAGGGCGTCAGTCTGTCATCGGAAGGTAATTAAGGCGCGCCGAAAAATCTGGAATATGGCGTCCGCTTACAATATGGAAATTCGACATCCAGATGTTTGGATGTTCCATTGTCTCTGAAAGCGCTATCACTGTCTTCTGGACGAGGAATTTCCTCGTATGTTCTTTCAGCTATAGATGCCTCAGATCCCGAAAGGAGAACATCTGCAACATCTGGTTATCTCAAGGTGTCTAGCAAACACAAAGACAACTCAGCTGGCGAAAATATTTTATCACTAAAGGGGGACGTGGAATGTTACAATAACCGTCATCCTAATACCCTCCAAGAGAGAAAAGTCGCACATTTGGAAGAAAGGGATTTGTTGCCCCAAGTATTTATTGACACTCAAACAATATGAAAGCTCGCTGTGAAGCCTGTATAGAAGTGCACGGTGATCACATTTCATATTAGAAAGGATTTTCCCGAGATAAATACTTTATTTTTGATTCATAATGTAACACTTTTTGATATACCCTGTTTCTTAATTCCCTATTAAAATGTTTTCCACGTTGTTATGTGTCTATGCTCTTTTTTCCATGGTAGTATACCTCTGTGCCAAATTTCATTACCACATAGTGAATAGTTATTCATTTTCCGCAGATTTTATGTTTGTGACTTTAATTTTTGAAACTTTCATTTCCAAACTTTGAAGCTGGCTAACTAATTTTGGAACTCGACCGATTTTGGAATGAAACAAACAAGCAAACAAAAGACATATATTTTTTAAAAATATCGACGAGTGCGTAATCTGATAGTCTCGTGATTGTTTCAAACCAATTTAAAACTGGCTAATGACTTAAATTAATTAAGACAATTCGTAAGAATTCAGATAATGCATAATTTTGAAATCAAGTTTTAATTTTAGTAGGCGATAAATCGCCAAATTTACCAACCTTCTGCGTTATTTTCTAATTACCTTGTTTTAATTAGTTGAAATGATTCCTGAACCAACAATCTTTATCGATGAAACAATATTTTAATTTGTTTGGTTTATTTTATAAAAAATGTTGAGCAAATTATTTCCAAGGAAAAAACTGCAACAGCAGACAGTAGATAATTGAAAAACTATACATTGATAGCCGACTCCAAAATCAAAATATATTAGCAGACAATAGATATTTCAAAAGATATACTGTGAAAGCCTACTCCCAAATATAAAAAAAGGTTAAATTGCCAGTTTGTTACCAACGCGATTTCGAGTTTCAGTTATTTGTTGCCTTCAGTTATTTAAAACTTCCTAACGAAAATAAGATCATGTTCTCAAGTGATAAAAAAAATGTTTGAAGGCCTTAAATTCGATATTTAAGATGTTGAAGCAAAAATAGTCATAACATGTTATTGGCAAGAGCTGTAAGATAGAATAATTGAATTTCTGTTCCTGACACATTCTAATAATAGAAAAACTGCATACATTGAGAAAATTTGTGAAGCAATTTTTATCTATATCAGTTCATTGCTATTAAACTTGTTTGTACAGTAATTTTTTTAAGAAATCAGGGATAATTATATAAATGAGTAGACATTATAAATAGAAGTTCCGCGCTTTCATATAAGAGATATTTAACTTTCGTATGATAATATTTCCGTTGATTTTGAAATGCTGCTTATTTTTATTCAAATAATAGAATCATTCAAAATAATCCTACAGAAAATGCATGTTTACATGTTATTGATGTTTATTTTGAAAATATACATGTAATATTTTAAGTAAATATATACATTAAACTAAGCACCTTTCAGTATTTGTCAATAGATGACAGCTCAATAATTCATTAAAATTTGTTAAAAGTCCATTTTCGCTGTCGTTCTTTCTCAATTAATTCTACAGCCTTTAATAAAGAATAAGATATGATTGGAAATAATTCTTTTGTGTAATTTTAAAATGCTCACCGAGTTTCAATTAGAATATATTTAAGTTAAATGAAGTTAAAAGTTCAGTTTAAAAATTTATATTTTACTTATTATATTTCTCACCAGATGGCAGGCCTAAACTGTTTTCATCGAGTAATCGAAAACCGTGGGTATTCTTCAAATTGTAAGCACAAATGGAATGTTCATTCGCAAAGTCTCTTTCGAACTTATTGGCTTTAAGTAGTTCCTTCTCCCATGAATGTAATAATTCATACTTAATTGAATTTTCATTTTCAATTACTTGTTAAGTTAAAAATAATTTTGAATTCTTTTTTATTTATATTTCTCTGTTTAAATGTTTATTTTAAAATAAAAAAAAGATATTTTGTCAAAATAGAAAAAAGTTTATTAATAGATAAGGATATAGTTTTTTTTGTAGTTTTTTGAGTCGAAATTAAATTAACATTTTTTTTTTCCAATTTTTGCCCAGTTCTTTTTGAATGAATAATTTAATTATTTTGTTTTCCCAGAAGACCCAATTAGCTTACTGATCATCGGACAGTCGTTGTGCTAAAGTGACAAGAAATCCCAACTACCACCAATTTATTTGATAACCGTTCATTTCAGAGCAATATTAAAGCATGAGCATTTTCATACTTTCGTTTATTGCCTTCCTCTTACTGCAAATTCATAGTAAGTTGTTTTCAGTTTTTTATTTATTTACTTATCGTTTATATAGGATTACCTTTTAATCATAGCAATTAAATGTATCACAGTTAATTAATCAATGATTTTACAAGATTTTTTTCATATTTTAAGCACATTTCTATTAATTAAAAATTTTAAAAAAATGAATGCGTTTGCGAATAATGTGGTCTAAAAGACAATTTTTTGATTTAAAGCATACTTCAACTCTCCAATACTTTAGAGAGTTAAAATATGCTCATCCAAAATATTTTTTTTTGAAAATTTTATAAAAATTTTAATTAATAAAAGATTAATTAAAGGTTTTCGAATTTATCTGCTATAAATCCATAAACTATTAAAACAAAAAAAAAATAATAATTTTTACAATATTGAAAGAAAAAAGTTGGAGAATTATCATTTAAACGAGAGCGAGCACTTTATTTTACTGTAAGAGTTTTTGTATATTTTAAAAAAAATATTTTTAGAATAGTTTATAACAGTATATTTCATTGTTGGGATGAATCAGTGTTGCTACTAATAAAAGTTTTCATTTCCATGAAGGCAAAATATTTAATGAGAAATTATAGTAAATCGTTAAAAATTTTGAATTTGAGATATTGAAGAATCTACACGCTTTATATCTGAGTGTAAAAAAATAGATTTCTAGAATAATGTAAATATGTCCGTAACAAAGATAACTGAAAAATTATTTCATCTAGTTAAGCGAATGGTGGTATTTTGTGTCAATACAACAGCATAAATTTATAGATTTCCATTGAATTTTGAATGAAATCTATTCAGGAACTGGTCGTTAGTCCGACTGTCAGTGCTTAATTTAACTCGATAACTACAAAATGAAAGATCTATATGGATAAAATTTGGAATATAGATTTAATATTTAAAGTGTAGATCTGTATTATGTTTGAAATTAAATCCATCAAGGTGTTGACTGTATTTTTAATTGAAAAAAGCTGTTAGATTTTCTAAGCTATGTAATTTTGCAAGTTAAACTAATTGTCAGTATTTAAAGTGTATCTAAGTTTATTGTGTATTTTAATGAAAGGGAAATTTTAATCGATAGTTTTACTCAATTTTAAAGTGTAGTTGTCTATAAACAGAGCCGGTTATTTAACCATGTATAGGTATAGTATACATGACTAAATTAATCATGTTAAAGCGTAGTATTTTGAAACTGGAGCACAGTGCTCCGGGCACTGATTTGCTTATTTGATAATGATCAAATAAGTTGAGATAGTCAAAGGAGTGCTCTAAACTCTCACGTGTTTAGAAGACGGAAATTCAAAGTTTCATGACTTATTCAGGTTTACGGCAAAATAGAGGTATTTTCTTTTTTAAAAAAAATTAAAAATGTTAACATTTTCTAAAGTTAATCAGTCTAAAATTATGAAACGGTTGATTTATCCTAAAATAGTAATATTCGAAATTTCACAGCTCTGTCAAATTTCGCAGCATAAAATAGAAACACTTTTATTTCCATTTAAAATTTGGAGTGCAATAAATATTTCATTGAGCGTGGTTCTTTGGAACTAAAGAGCTGTATAAAATCTGAGACTTTAAAAATTTTCAGAAGTGCATTTATTTACTGAAAGAAATGAAATATTGTCATTCATATTTTAAAAATTCGTTCGAAAATAAAACTAAAATCTAAATTTTACTATGAATTAGGTAAATTTTACAGAATAATTTTAAGAAATTGCATAAATTAAAAGATTATTATTCGTAAATTATAATTGTATTATTACTGCATAAATTATAAAATTTCTATGCTGAATGATCCTGTTTTCTATTCTGATATTTAAAGAAACATGATAAGTTGCAGCAAAAAGTTTTTATAGCAAATGTTGTTTAGTTACTTCGTTTTCAACTTAACGGGACTTACTTAATTTTCACTATCCTTAATTAATGTTACTTAATTTTCACCTTTCATGGAACCTGACAAAAAATTAGAGAGATATATAATACAATGAATAGAACTGTGTAAGGCTTCTATAATAGTATGTTATATGACTATTAAAATTAAGAGTTAAGGAATATTTTTCTTAAGAAGCTGTTAAGAAGCCAATTTGCATAATATATTTAACTTAACATTTTACAAAGAATTAATCCCAGCAAATAAGCTGATCATCAAAGGCGTTTAGTTAAAAGTAAAGACAATAGATAATTTAAGTTTAAAATAAATGTTGATATGCACTTTAGTATAAGAAATTTAATTTGAAAAGATTTGTTTACAATGCAAATATCGAAATTACCATATGACATTTAAAGTAAAAAGCAACATTGTATAAATCAAGCATACATTAGATGATACTTTCACTTGAATGAGATTGAAAAAAAAAGTCCTCAATACATAAATTTCCTTTCGTGTAGTTTTCTGGTGATAAAAGTAACCTGAGATTTATAGGAAGAATTTTGCAGAAAGAACATTTTTTTGAATTTGAATGCTACTTTTGAAGTAGTAACTAAAATTCATGCTCTTTTACTAAAATTAGAAATACCGGGTGGCCAGAAATAAAACACCCCTACTCTGACCTCCCTGGATATCGAACTACTCAGTGTAAAGGCTTGAAAATTTGTGGACATACTATTCAAAAAATGGGGAAACGGATTTCACGAAAAAAAAATTTAGTTCCAGAAATCACCGATAGGTGGCGCTGTACCACTGGACGTATGCTGAAAAGACACAAAAACACGTTTTAAACACATTTTATTTGAAAGTACCAAGCATACATGAAACAAGGACGTTATCGATGCAGGGAATGCTGCTCAATATGGTTCCCTTCCTGAAGATGTAAAATGTGAAGTCTGTGGACAGCTTGTTCAACTGCGGATCGTAACTGGTCATCTGAGATGCTTCTCACATGCAGACTGATACTCTCTTTCAAATCTGCCAAGGTTATCAGACGTTCTCGATAAACAAGGTTTTTTAAGTGTCCCCAAAGCCAAAAATCACACGGATTAAGATCCGGTGAACGAGATGGCCAAGTTGTCGGAAACGCGCGACTGATTATTCTGTCAGTGGTGAAATGTTGGCGAAGAAACTGTTGCACAGGGAGTCCAATGTGTGGAGGTGCTCCATCTTGCATAAAAGTAATGGTGTCAAGGCATTGGCGCTGCTGCAAATGGGGTACAACAAATGTTTCGAGCATCCTTTTGTACCTGTTGGCCGTCACGGTACATGTCTCAAGGCCATTGGAAGTAACCTCTTCGAAAAAGAACGGTCCAAGGATGAATGTGGCTGTGAATCCACACCAGACTGTAACTTTCGGTGAGTGGAGTGGAATCTCTTGGAAGGTACGGGGGTTTGTCGTGTCCCATATGCGACAGTTATGGGTGTTCACTGTTCCACTGAGGTGGAAATGGGCCTCATCGCTCCACAGAATCTGCCACGGCCACGATGCATCCACTTCAACTCTAGCAAGAAATGTCAATGCAAAGGTCAGTCGCATCTCCCTGTCTGTGGCCAGCAATTGTTGATTAGGGCGGATTTTGTACGGGAAACAATGCACCATTTTTCTGAGTACGTTCCACACTGTGCTATAGGGAACACCCAAGTGTCGTGACGCTGCACGTGCACTACTGCAGCCTAAAACATTATCCATTGACTGTTCAACAATACCGGTGGCAACATCTTCAACGACATCTGAACGAACCGGTTTGCGTCCTCGACCAGGCTGAACTCCAAGATGTCCAGTTTCCTCGAATCGAGCGATCATTCTCCTGAGAGCTTGTGGAAGCAATGGTCCCTTACGCAAATCCTTAAGTCGGCGAAACTCTCGAAGTGCTGCTGGAGCATTTCCTTTATTCTCGTAAAACAACTTCACAAGCAAAGCGCGTTCTGGCAGCGTGACAGCCATCACTAATAAGAATGACATTCCCCACCTTTTAACTTCTTTTATACCCAGAACATGGCTTCTAACCATGCTTTATGCAAATTTTTCTGGTTACAGTATGAAATTGCAGTTACAACGGGAGTTCTAGCTTCTTTACTATTTTTATTTTCCATAAGGGGCAGAAAAATTAAAAAGGAAGCATGGAAGCATTCCATTCCGCATAAACATTTTAATTTTTATTATTATTTGTGTCTTTTGATCATAGTTCCAGTTGTGCAGCGCCACCTATCGGTGATTTCAGGAACTAATTTTTTTTTCGTGAAATCCGTTTCCCCATATTTTGAATAGTATGTGTACAAAATTTTGAGCCTTTACACTGAGTAGTTCGATATCCATGGAGGTCAGAGTAGGGGTGTTTTATTTCTGGCCACCTTGTATTAGTAAGAAACTTGCAAACTTTCTTAATTTTTTGAAAGAAAACTTCCGATTCATTTCACTGTATCAATTAAACAATTTTTATAATTCATTCAGTTGTATAAATTTTCTAATTATTGTATCTCTATTCCGATGATACATACATCCGATGTTTTGTTTAAAAGTATTTGGTAGGCAGATGAAATAATAATTTTTGTTATTTCTTACGCTCGAATTTCGTTCCAAATTTGACAGAAATCTATAAATTTGGTCGTAATTCTGCACAACAAATTTCAGAAGTTTAGCTCAATGCGCTTGTGTGTGCTTAGCTATTCATATTTTGTTATCTTTAATTAGAGATGTAATTGGTAATATATTTGTGTGTGTGATTACATATAATACTGTATTCGACAATAGATTTGATTATTGAAAATTTGAAAAAAAACATCTATAATAATTAACACATTGAACCACATAAAAGATTGAGAATTGCGCGGTTGCAATTAGAATCAACTTCAATCATTTTTGCACTATAGACAATGAAGTTTATTGCATTCATTTCTTTTAATGGATTTTTAATATATCAGTGTGCGAACTTTGTAGTAAGAAGTCTTATCGGGATAAATGTGAAACCGCTGTTGCTTAATTCATCGACTTAAGCAAAATTCCAAATTCTTTCTTTTATCGGGAAAGTTCAAAAATTTCTGTGAAGACAAGTAAGAAAGTTTCTTCTCATGACTAACTCAGTTAATTTAAAAGTATTATACAATGTTAGTTTGCTACACTGAGGATACAGCCGTAACCCTGATATGTGTCTTCAGTCAAATATCGAATTAAATTCACTTATTTTAAGGCTTAATGAGCATTAATGTTCACAGAAAGTAAGATTTCTAATGATAATCAGGTATAAGTTTTAAATTACCGTACGAGAAAGTTGGCACAATCAGTCATATATATATATATATATATATATATATATAACTACGGAGCACAGAAAATGCGTCTATTACTTACTGCAGAATGGCAGCATTCACATATGAAAAAATCATCATATGAATTTCAGACTAAAGCTGGATTTACACTCGGCCAGTTATAAGACGGCAAGTAAGCAGTGCTCGTGTAGAAACAGACTGATTTATGATTGCCCATGTTTCATCATATAGATTCAGGCATTCCATGCTTGATTATAAACTGTCGTTTTGGCGTCCCTGAATTTTTCTTCTTCTCTATATATTGTATTAAAATGGTGGATATTTACTCAAAGAAAAAGAGGTGAAATAAAAAAAAAATGTCATATAACTTAAATTTGAAAGTCTATAGAAAAGAAATGGCAATCAAAATGAAAAAAAAACACAACCTCTCATCAAAAACAGTAAAAAAATGTCGGAATTAATTTACGTTAAGTAATCAATTTTAACACGCAAAAAAAGAAAAAAGAAAAAAAAAAGAAAAAGAAAAGAAAAAACCTCCACCATTAATTCTACAAATACATGTGCAGTAAGAAAAAGCACAGTACAATACAACGGCTTGTAGTTTTCCTATAGGGTCAATTATTTGCCATTGACCGGGCAGCCTTTTTCAGCCTTTCTAGGCACGCGATGCCTACTATTAGTCTTATAACTGGCCAAATGTAAACTGGTATAATTCCTAATAAAAAGAATATATGCCTTCAGGATAAAGCAGAGAGTACTATGTACTGTTGATCACGGATTTCCTAGAAGTGCAGCTGTGGCACTTTTTCGCCAGACTACAGGTCATGACTGTTTGCCCTCATACTTATATTGGCTCAGACTTTTGATTTACTCTCATGTCTTCTGTGCAGACAACATCAAATTTTTGATGCTATTCATCTTGACTCGTGCTCTGCACTTGTGTTTTTGAACTGTAAAGTTCAGGAATATCGGAAGGCTAGAGATCTAATGGCGTCACAGCCATTTTTCTTGGCATTTGTAATAAATAAATAATTTTCAGATTCATTTAATATTTTTAGAAGTACGTTAAATCTGATTCTTAGTTCAGCTAATCAGTGGAACAGCAAAACATTTTTAGAAACATTCTGGAGATGTTTCGGCATCTCGCCAAAAAGCACATCCAATCTTAGGAAAGAAGATATACGTGAAATTAAAAAAAAAAAGACTTTAAATAAAAAGTCTACTGAAGCACAAAAATAAGCTTAAACACCTCGACAGAATTAATCGTGGTAAGATTTAAGATTAATTAACAGTTTTAGATAATCACACTTTAATCGCCCAAAAACTTGCTTAAAAGATATTATTTTGTATCTCAACTATGATGATGACAAACACCTTTTAGGGATTTCAAAAAAATGGCAAATGATGATATACTTTTTCCCTTTCCGTATTGCATTATAAAACCAATTATTCTTTCAATCTGAATCAATGCATGTTATAGGAATTCGAATATATACGGGGTGGGATATAATTAAAGTTCCACTTTGCCATAAAGCTATAAAAGAAAAACTATTGCACAAATACTATCAAACTTGGCAATAATTTAAAGGAGATCACGGAAATTTCTTTTCTGTCCAAAAAAGTTTGAAAATTCTATATTAAGTGTGAAACGGAGTTGTGTGCAATATTATTAAGAAAAATAGGACATGAAGATGTGTTTAATATAAGATGTGTTTAATCGTTTCTGAAACGTGTTACAAAGTGTTTTCAGTGTGTATTATCTTAAAAGCACTCTTTATGTTAATCATCTGAACAATTTAGCGAAATTGAAAGAAGCGATACACCGATAGATCTGGAACATTCCTCCTGAAATGCTAAAAGCAGCTTTTGAGAATGCAGTTATGCGATTTAACGTGCATTTTGAAAATGGTGGACGCCACATTGAACATGTTTTACAATACGTTTCATAAACGATTAAACACATTTGAAACCAATGTCTTAATGTCCTGTTTTGCTTAACATTATTGATATACCTTCATATCACCCCTAATGTTGAGTTTTTGAACCCTTTCTCTCTCTCTCTCTTTGGAGTAAAAGAAATTCCCATGATTCTCCTTTAAACTGTTGGCAAGTTTGATGACATTTGGTCCAATAGTTTTCGTTTTATGGCCATTTCAAAGTAGAATTTTAATTATAACCACCCTGTACAAGTATTCAGTATTACCTAATAACTCCTTTCATTTTCAGTGATGCCATCGGATGAAGGAAATTATAAAAACGATAATGAAAATCTGGCAATGGCAGGTAACGGTATTTTTTAATAATCATTCCACTTTTTTTATATATTTATATAAGCTACCTTTTGAAACGATGATTTACTTTCCCCCTTTGTGCATTGCACAATACAACCGATTATTACTTCACTTTGGATTATATAATAAAACTGATTATTAGATGAACGGTATTTTTTAATATTCATTCCACTTTTTTTATATATTTATATAAGCGACCTTTTGAAACGATGATTTACTTTCTCCCTTTGTGCATTGCATAATAAAACCGATTATTAGTTTGGATTATATAAGAACTATATTCAATGATAAGAAAATTGTGATAATTACCTTTTATTTAGTCTCGCCTAATGATTTCGTTCAGTTTCAGACATACCATCATACGGCTCTATTAATGAAAAGAAGGATGA
>JAPMOQ010049722.1:43052-56074 GCA_026543055.1 Argiope trifasciata | reverse complement strand
CTGTTTTCTACCACATCGGGTCATTTGACCCGGAGAACATTTTTTTTGTTTTATAAGCTTATCAATACATATTGCTTATCTTATTGTATTCAGTAAACTGCAAATGTATGCAAAGACTGTTACGTAAAGTAGTTCAATCAAAATAGCTGAGAATAATTCAAGAAAATATAAAAATTTTAGATTGAAACTAGATTTTTGTGTAAAAAAAGTAGCAATAAAAGAAAAGTTTAGTACATAGTTTTTATTTTATTTTGATAGCTTTATTAGTAATACAGGTAACTATTTACCCATAAAATGTCGAAACGAACGAAACAGTCCAAATTCTTAGAAGATATAAATGATATTGGAGAAGAGTTTTCGGAAATCGGTGAAGATGAATTTTCTGAAAACGAAGATATATTGGTTACAAACGAAAATGAGTCTGAATCTACAGATACTGACAATGAAGAGGAAAATATTGTGAATATCGGTTGTGGACGAAAAAGAAGAAGATTACTCTCAAGTTCTGAAGAAAGTGAAGCAGAAATAAATGAACAACATGTTGCAATTGATGGATCTGTTTGGGAAGAAAAAATGTGATGTATAAAAACAACTCTTATTTTTTGCGTTTGAAATAGAAATTGTAAAAATACTATTTCATATAATTATAATACATATTTTATTATCATTATATTTTTATTTCCTTTCCAACATCCATATTTCATACATAAAAGTAGGAAACGTAAATTTCGGGTCATTTGACCCGCTATGTTAAACTAGGTATCTAATAAGTGTTGGTATGATTAGTGTTAAATGAACCAAAAGTTTTATTGTTGGCGAAATACCTTTCCATTTATAAGTGTTTTGAGAAGAATTAAGATGTAAATTTATGAAAAAAAATGCACACACACACACACACATGTCCAAATAAAAATAGGATTTCTGCCATACAATTTAATACAGAGTGTTAACCATTTTGGTTAAATTTCGTTAAAATTTATTACAAATTTGCCTATTTCTGAAAAAATATTATATTTTCAAATAATTTTGGTTGTATTAATAGTCTTTTGTATTATAATTGACAATACTTCGAAAAACCATAGTTTCAAATTGTTTTTAAAAAATTCAATTGTTCAAAATTTTTCCTACAAACGTTTCTTTTGCGTCATAGTCTCTTTTATGACTTTCAACCACAGCTTTAAACATGGTTAGCAAAAAGCGACATTTACGGCACTGGTATAAGGGCAACGGACTCTCAAGTATCGCAAAGTCTGGAAAACTGTTTCGTCCATTTGGTGGGATAGGAAAGGCGTCATTTTCTACGAACTCATTCTTCAAGGTGAATATATACTACGAAATACTGTCATCAACTGGATGAAATGAAAGTTACCATTGCAACAACAACAAAAAAAACCCGACCAGAATCAATGAGCCATCGAGGCCATGAGCCATGTTTTGACTCATGAAACACGAAACCACACAGTACATTAATCTCAAGAGAGGAACGCTTCAGTTTGATTGGGATGTTTTACCGCATCCTGCATACTCTCCAGATCTCGCGCCATCTGATTATTACTTCTTTCTGTCCTTAAAAAATTATCTTCACGATATGCGTTTTAAATCCATCAATGGAATAAAAGCGCACCTCGATGGGTTTTTTTTTGTTCAAAATACGACAATTTTGGAAAGTAGGCATAATGAGGCTTCCTGAGAGATGGAAGAAGGCAAGAGAGCAAAAAGGTTCTTATATAAAAAAAAATAAGCAATATCTTAAACAGCAAATATTATGCATTAATTTCATATTTGATATAGGAAAAAAACTTATAGAACATTATAATATAACATGAAATATTCGTTTTACTATGCGTTAATGAATGCAGATTTTGTTAATGGTGTTTTTTGGCTTTTTAATGCACAGTGCATACCATATCAAAGAAAAATAAACAATAAAATGAGTTAAATGCTGAGGGTTTTTATTTTGGGCTTTTTAATGCACAGTGAATATCATATCAAAGAAAAATAAACAATAAAACGAGTTAAATGTTGATGGGTTTTATTTTGGGCTTTTTAATGCACAGTGAATACCATATCAAAGAAAAATAAACAATAAAACGAATTCAGAAAATGTTTATCTTATTGATGACATTTATTTAAAAAATTCAGAAAAAGTGTATAGTTAATGTTCCATTTACTTTCAAAATTAATTGGAAGGAAATAAAGAATTTATTTGTCAGTATTGAAAAAAGAGTTATCTAGAAAACAGTGCTGGATATAAATATCGAATCTGGAATTTAATTGTTTAAAATTTTGTTGAAGAATTTTTTGCAATAAAATATTTGGGATACAACTTATTTTACCAAATTTGATCACGAATAAAGGGGAGATAATGCTTACTTCTCCTTTGTTCTTTACAAAAAAATAATCAAAAGGATGACTGAAAACGAAATCACATTAAATTCTGTTTTAACTTAACAGAAGACTGGTTTAAATTCTTCTTACGTTTCGCAAAAGCATTCCTCTCACATTTCATTTGCTAAGATGGAAATTAATTCAGAGCTTCAGAGAAAGAATTCAGTGGATCAATTTACTATAATACTTGTACTGTTAACATGAATTTGACAAACATATTGGACCTACGAACGAAAATTGTCTTCAGATTCCATGAAGAATAGAATCGAGGAATCAGAAATTAGAGACCGTTTTCAGTGGAACTTATTCCATTTCTCTTCAAAGTATATCAAACTATTGCATGTAAATAGCACTGTCAACTGAATTCTTTTTTTTTTCTGTAACATATTTCTGAACAAAGTTGTTTCAGGAAAAAGGGGGAAAAAGAAATATACGATCGCAAATTTCAAGTTAACATGTGAGAACATTATTATTTTTAGGTTATTATCTGTCTTAATTAATTTAGGTCTTTAACTAGTTTAAACCACTATGAAACAATCATCTCTCCCTCCTTCTCTCCCTTTCTTTCTCTCTATATACAGTGGACAACCAAATTAAGTATACACCCGAGGTTCGTAGATACTTTTTGCAATTACAAATTAAATATTGCTTTAAGATGATCAAAATTTTTTTCTTATACATTTTAGTCTATGTTTTACCCTACTATACTAACAAATGTGTAAAGTTTATTTATTTTTTTACGAAAACTAAAATAAAATAAAAGATCTGAGAAGAGAGTAAAAGCAAGCAAAAAAATTGAGTATAAACCTTTACTAATTTCCTTTTAAATTATAGATTAATATTTTGTGGCATAACTTTTTGCTTCGATTATAGCGTGTCATCTTTTGGGCATAGATTGCATTAGTATTTCAGTGGTTTCAACAGAAATTTTAGCCCATTCTTCCCTCAGAACTTTACCAAGATTTGCCTTGTTTGCAATCTCGTGTTCGTGTACAGCTTTCTCTAATTGCGACCACAAATTTTTGAAGACGTTTAAGTCTGGAGACTGGGCTGGAGTATGCAATTGCTGCTTGCAGTGATATAGTAAGTATAATTGCACTATCTTTGCAGTATGCTTAGGGTCATTAGCCTGCTGGAATATAAAGCTCTACCTAAGCCTCAACTTACAGGCACTTTTTTTCAAATTATCCTTTAAAATTTTCAAATATACATTTTTGTCCATAATAAAAGTAAGTTCTCCAATTCTTCCGACCGACATTCACCCCCAAACAAGGACAGATCCACATCCATCCTTAATGGTTTTTAGGATCCCGTGCTTTCCCAGCTTCTCTACATATTTTGAATAGTCCATCGCTACCATGAAGATTGAATTTACTTTCATCAGAGAATATTGCAGTGTTCCTGAAAAAAATAGGCTTCAAACGATGTTCTTTGGCAAAAATCACCCTCTTCTATCGATTCACACAGTTGATGCGTGGCTTTCGTGTTGGAGTACGGCCATGAAACCCATATTGGTGAAGAGTACGTCGAATTGTTTGATCTGATATCTTTTTCCCGATGGCAGAGGACATCGAAAAAGCTAGTTAAGAGGCATTCACCAGCGAATCTTTTATTTATTTATTTTTTTTTTTTTGCTGAGTGAAAGATTTTTCTCTTCGCTGTAGTCCTCAGTATTTCCTTACGTCCTCTTCCAGGAATATATGCCAGAGATCCAGTTACTTTATACTACTGTAGTATTTCCTGGATACAATCTTGAGTTAAACCAAACAACAAAGCGATTTCTCGAAGAGATTTGCACTCTTTTGATCATTTTACTACCAAGAAACGTTCATATTCTGTAGTTTTCTCAACGAGAGCTCATTTTACGATTTTTTAAGAGAAAAAATACTATTTAAAAGCGTAGAAGTGCAATAACACGTGTTATAAGCATCATATAGTCTTGAAACACTATAAAAGAGTTTTGAAACTAAACAAAATGTATAAATCTAGGAAGTGCATACGCAATTTTGCTGCACTATTTTCTATAATTTCATCGAATCCCTTGATTTTTTCGTAAAAAATAAGTTAACAATGGAATGTTTTAGTTATAGGATGGTAAAACAAAAGCTTAAGTATCTAAAACAAAAAGTTTCGTCCATTTAAAATCAATATTAACATTTGTAATTGGAAGAAATCTAAAAGTTTAAGAGGTATATACTCATTTTTTTTGTTCACTGTATGTATAAAATGATATTTTTTTTAAACCTTCATTTTCAATTTTTGTAGCTTTCAAACAAAGTTTTGGAGTTCGACTGATTTTATGATGGAAAAAACACATCGTTTTTCTAAATATCGACGTGTGTGTAATCTAATAATCTCGTGATTGTTTCAAACTGGTTAATGACTTAAATTAATTAAGATGAATTGCAAGGATACATAGAATAAATAATTTGGAAATCAAGTTGTAACTTTAGTTGGCGATAAATCGCCAGATCTGACACCTTTCTGCATTATTTTCTAATAACCCTAAAAGCGAAAAATGGATGCCTTAAAAGCGATAAATCGTCCTTTTGTTGACTACGCATTTTGAAGCTTCAAAAAACCTCAAACCAAAACAACGTCATGTTCCCACATGTTAAAAAAAAGAATAAACTGGAAGTCTCTAAAACATCTCTTGTAAATATTCCTACCGGTAACATGAATGCTGCAAAGAGATTATTATTACTGCAAGCATATTTTCTTAATCAGAATTAATTCTAGTTTTGAATTATCTCATTAAAATTGGAATAAGAATTCATTTAGTTACTCCATGCAGAAATTGTAATGAACAGTTATTTTTTCCACAAATCAGGAATTACGGCGAAAATTTCGGGTATCAAAATATCTTTAAAAGATCGAATTTCTTGAAGGTTAATAATTAATAAGTCAAATAAATGCTCTTGGAATTACAAGCATTAATACAATTTCTTAAAGAATTAGCTCAATAAGTAATAATTTTAAATTAAAATATGTGTTTATAGTTTTAATTTGTCTTTCAAAAGTATCCATTTTAATGAGTAAAATAAGGTTTCGGACAAAATATTTAATTAGACACAGATTTTCGAAATTTTGTTTGTTTACTTGACGGTGGATGATATCTAGCAGAATATTTAGGTAAATGATGCATCTTCAAATAACACAAAAAATCAAACTAATTACTCTCTTTTAGCGGATTCGGTTTTAGAGAATTTTCGATAATTATTCATACTTCCTAACCACTAATTTTCCTTTTTATGAAAACCATTTTCCCCATAGATGCCTCTAAATTGTATGCAGTGAAATTGGTTAGAAGCATGTTCGCAATAATTATTCTTTTTATGACTGTAGCATTATTTTTATAGCAATGCTTCAGGTTAATTAGGAAAGAGATAAGCCAAACTTCATTATCTTGATTGATTATATCGAAAAATTTATACAATGTTTTGCAAAACTACAATTTTATCTGAACCATGAACATGTTCTATTCTCGCCTGCTGACATAAATACTGAATAAATTTAATTTAAAGAATATATTCCACACATATTAGAGCTGTATTACTCTAAAGATAAACTAGCATTAAAATACGATCAGATAAGCTTAATTTTAACTAACCCTAAAATCATAGAACTTTTTCAAAACTATTAATAAATTTGTTTGCTTTCCCCATTCTCAACAACAACGAGGCGCAGTCAAGAAAAATGTGGTACAAAATGGCCATCTCAAAAACATCTATTGCAGATCACCTTCAGAGCCACCTGTCGGTGGAAATGATAACTAAATGTGTAATTAAGTAGGGAAGAAATTCTCTTATTTCCACAGCATATCATCAAAATCTATCAGACATTTTTGGGACACCTGACAACTGGGATTAAAGAAACCCTCATGGAATCGTAACTGCAATTTTAGACATTTTAAGCAATAACTCAGTCCAAATATTGAATTTTTAAATAGAAAATATTTTTAATAAGCATTTGGAATCGAAGTGATTAAGCATTAATTCACCAAGAAAACTGATGTTTCAGAGAAGATTAAAGGGAAACCTCGACTAATGGAATTTTTCGATTTATGTTTTTTTCACCCCAAGATGCTCATCTGAAATCCTAGGTATTGTGAGCAATGGCTTCTCGTCCACAAGGGCTATTGATATTAGCTATAGAAATTATGTCTTAAATTCGCAATTTAAATTTTTAACCAAGCTGTCTACTTTTTAGCAACGGATGCTTGATGTTCTATGCTTACTTTTTCACTTTATGAGCACGGTAACTGTAAAGGCCTAATCATACGGCAAAATATCGTCATCACTTTTCGTCGGCAAACGACAACGAAAGTGATGTCATTTTCAAAGTTCCTCATGATTGGTTGGATTTCGTTTGCAGACAATATTTCCGTCACTATCGTCGGCATTTTCAAGATGGTTAAAAAAAAGTTGTCGATGACGAATAATTTGCTTGAGGATAGAAATGGAAAACACGAACGATATTTCACCGTGTGATAAGGCCTTAAGACCCCCTCTCCTCGGTTCTCAGCGGTGAAGGCTACAAAACGGTCAGAAGGAGAGAGGTCACGTGCTGTCCGAGGGGGTGAAATCACGAAAGGGACGAAGAGATTGGAAGAGGGAGAGAAAGGAAGTGTGAAGGTCTCTTTCGCTATGAAGGAAGGGACTCGATATATTCGCGTGCTTTCTATTTATTCTGTAAATATAGAAATAACATAATAATCAAGAATAGGATTGTTTCCCGTATTTATTTCTACATAATCCACACTACTGGACTGAAATAGACGATGAACGAGATTAGAAATGACCATTTAGGATAAATAGATTAAATACGGCACCAGCCATTTTGAAAGAGAAGTTAGGTATACACGCTGGACGTTGTGAGAGTAGAGGAACTTTACTGTAATCAAGAGCAACAATAGAAACTAAAGAAAAGTAATAAAATATTAGAAATAAAGCAGGAAATTAATTAAAAAATAAAAGAAACACAGGTGGGATCTGGTTTGCGAATAACTCATGATAGAATGAGGGCATACAATGTACATATGTGATCGATTGATTGAAGGAAAAAAAAAACACCGATATCTTTTCATTCAGAGGCGCTAGAGCTCAAGCAAGCAAGCCATAATTTAGAGAAAGACAAACTACCTTTTTGCTAATTCCCACTCTCATCCAAAATATTCATTTGCTTTCACATTCAGTTTTATTTTAAAAATCTCTCATAGACGTTTCGTATGTCATGGTTTCGATTCTTGCTGTTTGGACACAAACACATTTTTTTCTTTGATTTTCAATTTCTTTTGCTAGAGATCTTTTTGTTCTCTAACAATAAGAAATTGTGTAAATAACTTTCTAAATTATTATTAACTGTTACTTACAGCAATTATTAAGAATTATTACAGGAAAAAATGCTGAAAAGTGCATAATTTATTGCAGGTAATTGTAACACATTTTTAAGAAATATATTATCGAGTGGTGTGGACGAAAATAGATGTGCGTGCGTGTAGAGGAAGCAGGGGTGTTTAGATTTTTTTGTTTGCCGAAACCTTATTTCACAATTCACATCATTTTTTATCGACAAAACTATCAGGAATTTATATCATTTAACCCTTTAGCCGTCATCTCCAGCCAGTGAAAATTTCTCCCCTGTAGCTCTCTATTTTTAACCGCATGGAGTGTTGTTTTCTCAACTCCAAGGAAAGAGGTGAGCAGTAGCCTCTGAGGATAGAGACCCCTGAGCACCGGAAGGCAGAAGTCAGACTTTATCTCATACGAAGACACACTCGCTTGCGCAACTCCGTTTTAAAGGGGAAAGGAGAACATTCTCACACCTCACAGAACACATAGTAAAGACCGATCATACCCGAACCAGGACTCGAACCTGGAATGCCTAGAACACGGCCTATATACTCCTAAGAAAGGACGCCAGTAACTATAATTTTTAATTTGAAGATATGCATTTAAACCCTTTATTTATCGATGGTACTTTAAAGTATTGTTTGAATCCGGCTGATACTTTAACAATAGGATTGTTTTTCCTAACAGTATTTGAAAGAACACGAAGGACGTATTTCCAGGAAAAGACAGTAGATGCCCCCCCCAATTTTATTATTAATTTAAATAATTAAGCTATTTTAATTAATTTTAATTTTTTCCCTTTTTTCAAGGTATATTCTGTATTTAAACTTAACTAAAGATTGAAAAATAAATTTGAAAAATTGATGGTGAAATAATTAGGTAAATAAAGGGTTACATTCATAAACAAAGACTCACAGAGTATGTACTGTGAAAGCCAATCCCTTAGTGCTATTGAAATGATGCTATTGAAAAATTAATTAGAAATATGGCTCATAAGTTGAAGTTTTTGGAACTCTTTAGACAATTGCCAAAGAAGATGAACCTTTTATATTAAGAATGTAATTTTTCTGTATCTAAGGTAATTACTACGGAATTTAATATTTTAAACTCGATTAATGTAATTTTTGTCTGTCCGAATTACGTTTTTCAGGTAAAAAGGAGTTGATTTTTCCTGAAATATAGGGAACTATTTGAAAATTCCGCACCTTTTCGTCCACGAGTTCATAAATATCATATGGATTCCTGTTATTACATTGGAATATCCGCTATGTCGCCTGCTTTAGAAACGTGAGTTCTCAGCTCACTGCCTATACACGAGAAAAAGAAGAATTCGGAAAAAAAACCGAAATATCTGTTTCTTTATCACAAGTATAATTCTTCATCCTTCCTTTTTTTTCCAAGACGTAGGCAGTATTGGCATGGTGGTAAAGTGTAGGCTTTAGAGTCGGAGAGATTTAGGTTTGAGACCCGATTCCATCGAAGAACCGTCGTGAAAGCGAATCTGGTGAAAATTAAATCCGTCGAGGGCGAACGTCTTTCTGCTGGTGTGGAAGCTTGGAGAAGGGGTCCCAGCAAAGGCTTGTCTTCGTCATCAGACTACAATTCAAAATTACGAGGTCTTTCCCAAAACAGTCCAAATGTTGCTTTGAAACGGGATGCTAATATAACTAAACTTACAATTTTTACGAATTTGTTTAAAAATTTGAGCTCATTAAGAGTAATGTTCACTATGAAGCCCTCCATCACTGTATTTCAAATTGCTGCCTTATTCCAATGCATGCTTTCTTGTTCTGTTTTTGTTTTCAAAGTGGTGATTCAGAAATGTCTAAAAGCATTTATAAGACAACAGTTCTCAAGGAGGCAAGAAAAAGTTAACATGTTTAATAACTTGCTTCCTTTCCATAAAGTTTCGGAATAATTTATTTTGGGAGAAACAAAATTGTGCCAGATAAAAAAAAATACTTTTTCAATAATACGAGTTTCATTTACAAGCACTTTTTTCTTTGAAATATTATTATTACTTTTTTTCTTTGAAGTATTATTATTACTTCTTTTCTTTGTGAAAAATTTAACGTAAATGACTTTGAAATAAAGAAACTTTTTGCTCTTCTTTTGTGAGCAGATTAAGTTAATATTTGTATCTGTTCTACCACTACATTTTTCTATTTATCTTTTAATTCAATATATATGATTTGAAAAGAGTTTGGCGTGTCATTCAGTTTTGCATAAAAGTACTTCAAATATATTATAGATGGAAAGACTTTTTTATCTAGTGATGCCAGATAGCTGGGGAAAATAAAACATATATTTTGGAAAGAATTATTCTGCTAGCCAATTTTGATGGATTAGAAATCAACAGCTTTTGGAGAAGAAGATATACCTTTGAGCTATATAAAATCTATAAATAGCCAGATATTATAAAGCTCATAAAAATAAATCGGATGAACTGGGGGCTCATATAGTTACAGTGGATGATGATTCTGTATTTAAAAAAGTTCTTTTTAATAAACCTCCAACAAGTAGGAAAAGGGATAAACCTAAAAGGAGATGGATGGAGTGCAGATAGACTTCCTGGCTCTCCAGGAAAGCAATTAATGGAATTAAGAGTCACTGAAGAGAATGAGAGTGAAAACAAAACATTCTTCACTAAAATATAGCATGCTAATTTCAAGCACGTATATTACGATACTATTATTTATGGCTAGTTAGTTACATTACCATTCCGTTTTAGAGCAAAAATAGGATTATTTTGAAACTGTTCTCATAATTTTGAGCCATGGTCGCCTGAACGGGTGCTCGAGCTTTCACACCACATCGGCGAGATGAGGTTTGCAAGTCAATGTGATGCGTGAGTAGCTAAATCGTACTCTTGGACTTAGAAAGCACTACTGAAAAATAAGAGACGCAAAAACTGCGGTTTAAGTTCGACTTAGCCAAGTGGACTTGTCTAAGAGAAGCACCATTAGAAGTAACAGCAATAATAAGTTTTGAACAAAATTCAACAAGATTATAAGACAAATTAAAACTCTTTATAGGATAGTCCTTTTTCTACTAAGAGGATGACAAATGTAGGTAAGTCATATCACTGACCTACGACCCACCACTAAGTCACACGCAAGATTGAATGACCCGACCGCTGCTACAGCAACACTGGCGGGAACTATGATTGAGTCCTAAGGGTCATCACCGGCCACTGTACAACACTTCCCGTAGGAAGTAAGTTCCGTCATATGTCGGAGGTCCAGAACCCCCACCTATTATTGTGCCCACCGGGTTGGCGAGATCCAACCACCATCCGGAAGCATCTCATTCTCATTTCCAAGTGCCCCAACGGGAGTCGGCAAATGTAAGTAAAGATGGGGAAGAAGGTCAGAGATTTATCACCTGTGGCTTAGAGCCAACCACCCCGAAAAGGATACCAGTTCGGAGAATTTTTCAGCAGTATGATTAAAGAGACCAGTCGGCCTCCGCAAGTCCTGTTGATATTGCCTCGTTCTGTGGTGGTGGGGTGGTCGGCTGTACACAAGAAATCCGTTTTTTTTACTCCTCCGTGGAGATAGTACACTGATGGAAAAAAATCCCAACACCAAGAAAAGATTATTGTACAGTAATTAAATTTTAGGAATACATTTGTCTAGGTAACATATTTAATTGATTAAAGTTTCAAGATCACAGGTAGAGCCATTGGCGAGAAGAGCCATTTCAAATGTGAAATGTTGGTACATTAGAAACCGGTGTAACCACCAGAATTTTGAATGCAAGCATGCAAACGTACATGCATTGTGTCTTACAGGTGTCGGATATCAGTTTGTGGGATGGAGTTCCATGGCTTCTCCGGCTTCTCAGAGACATCCTTGACTAACATTAACCCACTACGTCAAATCTCAACTGTAAATAACGATCACGAACCTTACAGCGCTTATTTAAAGCAAACCTCATTTGCATGTTCATAGTGTCGCTACTAGTGCCACACTTACGCGCGTAGCTCGAAATTTGAATCGACCTCATCTTTCAGATGTATAAACACGCCTGCCAAATTTCGTTTATCTAGCACAGCTCCTTCCTAGTGTTGGGATTTTTTTTCCCATCAGTGTATTTTTAAAAAGTAGGACAAGGATGAATATTTCAACTGCTTTTTCATATATATATATATATTCTGAGTTTTAGTATTTTCCTATATTACATATTAGAATTTTTGAATTTATTAAAATTGAATGATTAAATAGAAGGAGGAATTGTCTTTTTATTATTTAAAGTTTCCTAAGTATAGCTCAGAATATCGAAGATATATATAAAAATTTAAAGTTCCTAATTCATCATAACAATTTATTGATTCAAATTACATAAAATATAATCTTTTTTTTTCATTTAAATTATTTTTTCTATTGAAATCATATGTCTATTTTTAAAATTTTTAATTAAATGCTGTGTATTTATTACAGAGGATATTTTGGATTTATAAGCTATATTTGCTTTAAAATTTATTGATTGAATAATGTCAATATTTTAAAAAGGGCCAAACTTTTTTCGTGTATTTATATTTCTAGTCATATCATGTTTTATATTCTAGACTTATCCTAATTTTGTTGTAAGTGCTGAAAATATCATTTTTCTTGGTTTCAGGTGAGGGCTAATCTTCGAATTCGAACGTTTGTCAACATGATGGCAACACGTTAATAAGAGCTGAATTATTTCGCACAAATATACACTTTAATAAAACTCATGCAATTGCAACATCCAAATACCTAACAGTGATGTCACGTGCAATATGTAAAAATGAGCATTGCAAATACAGAGTTTTCTTTTGCATTCAAGTGATTCATGCGAAAAGAGGCTTCTTTTTCTATTGAATGCACATGCCTATTTCTAAAATTTTTAATTCAATGGTGGGTATTAATTACAGAGGATATATTGGATAGATATGTTTTTCTATTTTTGGCATAATCATAGTCACGCGCCGGAAATTAATAAACATTGAAAGCTGTAGTTAGACGCAAGGGACATTCCATTTTTAAAATCCTAAGATAATAAAACATTCTGTGATCCATATTTTTATGTTGATCTCAGTGTGCCAAGAATTAGCCTTTGAGTTACAATGGCTTCAAAAATGTATCACAAAAATTACATTTCTTAATATAAAAAAACGAAATTCCAAGTAGCAGTATTTAATATAATTTGGGAAATTATCATAAGTATTTAAGGGATTTATCAGAAAACGGATGTCTGAGTCATCTTTACACACACACACACACACACACACACACACACACACACACACACACA
>JAPMOQ010049722.1:18335-28453 GCA_026543055.1 Argiope trifasciata | reverse complement strand
TCTCTCTGTATATATATATATATATATATATATATATATATATATATATACAGAGAGAGAGGGGGGAGGGAAGGGTAGAGAAATCTCTTGTTGGCTGTTTTGATCACTAATAGGAAGAGTGGTAGGGAACATTAGGGTAACAGTGTTATACAAGATTAGAGTATTAGAGTAACATAAAAGGTGTGATCAAATGAAAAGGCCCTGTGGGTATAAAAGAAGACTTTTCTCAAATTATACATCATAGGTCTGAGCACAACGACCCCATTGATTAAACGATCCAAAGGATTCCTTGTTCTCAGAATTCCCGTGGCCGTGACGAGACCTAGTCCTTCACAGCTTCCTAGAGTCACCATCCGAAACGAAGAGCTTCCCTTTCAGATTTTTTTTCAGGAGGTCAAACATATGAAAATCGCAGGGCGATACACCCGAACTGTAGGGTGAATGGTCGGGCTGTTCCTACTTGAATTTGGTCAGTCCCGCACGTTTGACACTGGAGACTCGCGTTATCATGCAGTAGAAACACCCCTACCTTGAGTAGTCCCGGTCTTTCGTTCTTGATGGACCTGAGTCTCTCAATATACATCGGAGTTAATGGTTCTTCTGTGCTCGAAGAATTCCACAAGTAGCGGCCCCTGGTCGGTGTGAAGGATTAGATCACGTCACGGCCACAGGAATTCTATTTCAACTAAACCTTCGGCTCCTTAATCAATGCCCAGGAATATGATGTATATTTTGAATAAAGAGTCCATTTATACACACAATGCCGTTTCGTACCCTTTCTTTTGAGCATCCCTTGTCTATAACAAGAAAAACACATGTAAATGGACAACACACGTCAATAAAAAAAGCAAGGGAAAAAATGCCTATTATATATTAACAGATACACACATGAAGTGAGCATTAAATCCAAATCTTAAAAAGTTTCAAAGGTATTCAATGTATTTCAATGTAATTCAACAAGTACAGCCAATTGGAAGGGGCTTTGCTCTCTCCTGCGCATGTGGGTACCCGCGCATGCTCCGATCTACGCCGGAGACCCTAATCGCATCCCTAGATGTCTCGCTACGTTCTCCCTTAGCCGCATAGGCAAATATGTCAACGGTTTCGTTGTTGTAACGCTGCGTACCTTTTCATCCGAGCACCCCTTGCAGCAAAAAATCGGACTTGTTTCTCCCGAAACGGTATTTAATGTTTCATTTATCGAAAACCTTATACTGTCAACAATAAATTTGGTGGATTTTCTAATTTATCGTATTAATTATATTATGACAAATTAGTTCATTAAAGTTTGTTGCCAAGTCATTAAATCTTCATCCATTACTTTAACTTTAAAACTAATTTTCTTACCTGAAAACCTTCTGCGCAGGAAAGCAGCAGTACTGGTTGTAAGGATTGGGTGGTTGTTTGGTGTAAATGATGTTTGCATTTTGGAGGTCAAACCAGTTTTGACGAGCATAAGTACAGTTATCTCTTCCTTTCTCTAAGGAATTATGTCAGTTTGCTAACTCCTTTTTGACCAATGGCTGGGTTCTAACTATCAAGTGGGGAGTTATGCTTATTTCGTTTTTTCCAAATGAATTGCATGATATTTCGGTCTCAAAAAATTAAAAATGCTAGGATTATATATATATATATATTTAAAGCTCCATTTAAGTATATATGTTGTGCATTATTTATGTAAAAAATTGAAAAATACTGATTTAATATATCCGACTACGTTTTTTAAGGTATCCAACATTAAAAATTTTTAAATTGGTTTTTTAAAACATTATATAAAACTATGGTTTATAGATGTAGTGTCAATTATAATACAAAATAATATAATTACAAAAAAAGCATTTGAAAATATAATACATTTTGAGAAGTAGGAAAATTTTAATGAAATTTAACCAAAACGGTTCACACTCTACACAAAATGGTAACGCAGCCATCCTATTTTTCTTTGTTCACAAGTTATGGAATATAACGATGAGCAAAATGAACTAAAATCTAAGAAAAATTTTGAGATGCAAAGAAGTTAAGGGCAAAAATGTGCGTATATGCGCATTTTTTCTATAAATTTAAAACTTAATTTTTCTAAAAACACCTATAACTGAAAAAGTATTTAACCAACAATAAAACTTTTGGCTCATTTCATTGCCCATATTATTTAAAACACACGCTGAAACTTTTATGCAAATATCTCTATTAGTTTTTGAGATATCTTGTTAATGGTGGAGAATTAAAATTTTGGAGAATTTGTAATCAAACACAAATTTTAGCTGAAAAATATGTGACCCTGGACTATAGATCAGGTCTTCTTTTCCTAGAAAAGACAAACTGTTTTGGATAGAGGAAAGTTTGAACGACGAAATAACAATTTAAATCTTTTTTTTGTCAATATGGTCGGTAACCAGTGTTTTTAACGTAGTCGGATACCTTAAATAGAGAAGTGGCATACTATTTAAATGTGCACATTGCTAAAATTTTTGACCAAGGTAATGATAATGATGATAAGGTTGAATAGACAACATCGGCCATTCATTTATCAGGTTACGTTAAGATAAATGAACATGAAACATTTTTAAAAAATTACACAGTGAATAAAGCATTGTATATTGATGAAATGAAGTCATGCGCATTCCATAATTGGACTTGTTTCAAATGGCATTTCGCTTTAACAAGCCCGCTGATTAATGTGCCATTGCAATTTAATCCGGATTTTCATCTATTGTTCTTTCAGTAGCGCCAACTAGGGCCAAGCGTGCCAGTTAGCTATCCCTCTTCACAAGCCTTTTTACGGGGTGGACTTCATACATGCATTTCATTCACTCATCCACAAATCGTGATTTATATCTGAATTTGAGAACAATCAGCTCTGAACCAGTATCCCCAATTGTATTACTCTCAAAATGAGGAACATTTTTTCGGTTTCTTAAAATCTAAATAAATCTTCAGCTGATTGCAATTTTTTTTATTGTTAGAATCATACGATTGTGGTTCACTCTAGAGATAAATATGTCGTTTATTTTGTTATAAGTTTTGTTAGAATGAAAATGATTGTTTTTGGTATAGCCAATCTGAATTTTTTTAAGAATTTGCTTAAATTTATGCCACTAAATACCAATTTTCAAAAAGTGTTAGAGTTTATTTTAAATATCAACATCCTATTACTAATTTCGAATAGTCTTAAACCCGGAAATATGGTTTAAGTATATCTACATCATGTTTTTTTCTTAAAAAAAAAGGCTCCAAACGTGTTCGGACACCTTAAGACAATAATTTTTGATCCATTTTTCTGATGAGAATTTAGAAGGGAAAAAAATTAGCGTTTCAATCGATATTTCGAACTCTGCTGGATTTTGGCGATTTTTGGCCTGCCTCTCCCTTGGTTTTGTGGAAACCCTAGAGAAATCTTGGAGAGAAGCGGCTGCATAAATCGATCTATCATTCCTGTCAGAAGGGGTAAGGAAGGTGCAAAACTGCAGCTGATGGTAGCGGGAAAACTCTGAGTACGGAGGTAAGACCACGCTCGTTTGTTTTCTAAGCTAAATGAGGTTTATGACTACTTTAAAAAGTCAATTTTTATGCACATGAGAGATTTTTCATTTAATATTCTTTAACGTCCGAATTGGGTTTTGTTTTGTTTTGTTTGTTATTTGAAGCTTGAAAAACTGTTTGTTTATTAGCCCAGTTTTGCGGATTTTAAACAGATTTTTATATTTGTTTCATATACGTTTTAATTCTATATTACATCTCTAAATGCTATTTTCTCAAATCCTAATCTTTGGTAGAATTTTCTTATTTAAAAACTCCTTCAATTCAGGTATCCGCCTGCGTTCAAAGGAATATTTTGAAAAAATTGCATTTTTTAAAAACTATTTTAAAACCATGTTTTTAAATGTATTTTTAATTATAATAAAAATACTATAAATAAAGCAAAAATATTTGGAAACAAAATATATTTTGAGAAATTGGAAAATATGTATGTTGTAAATTTAATGAAATTTAACCAAAACTGTAATCTAAACAAATTTGTAATGCATAAATCCTATTTTTCTTTGTACATAAGTTACAGAATGTAATGATGAAGGAAATAAACCAAAATCTAAGAAAGCTTTTGAAATGCAAAGAAATTACGTGTCAATATATAAGCACATAAGCATTTTTTTACATAAATTTATAACTTAATTTTTCTACATAAATTTATAACTTAATTTTTTCTAAAAATACTTATAAATAAAAAAGCATTTTACCAACAACACAACTGTTGGTTCATTTCATCATCCATATTATTCAAAACACACGCTGAAATTTTTACGGAAATAGATCTATAAGTTTTTAAAATAGTTTGATAACGGTGAAGAATTTTTATGAAAATTAAAGCGTTAAAAAATTGAAGGCAAATTTTAGCTGAAAAATATGAAACGCAGTATGATCGGTCGGGGCTTTGCTTTTCTCAGAAGAGGTCAACTGTTTTGGGAAGAAAGAGGAAAGTCTGAAGTACAAAAAATGACAATAAAAAAATAATTCGTCAATGTGTTCGACAACCAGTGTTTTTAATGCAGTCAGATAGCTTCAGGTCTAAAGAACATTTATAATTTAAATTTGTTCTCCATATGTTCTGCGATTCTTGAATTAACGAACAAGAAATTTGTTTATTTTCAAATATTCTGTAAATAATTTTATGTTTCGTATTACAAAACAATTGAACATTTGGTGTCCAAAGTCCAAACAAATTGAACTCTATAAAGAAAAACAGGATAAAAAAATGTTATATTTTTTACATCCGAAACAGATAGATATTATTAAGTTGCTTCTAAAGTTTTAAGTAAGTAATTTGATAAACTCTAAACGAAAAATGTTGTCCTTTTGATTTCTGCTCATGAGCACTTCGTGCTTCGTAGTATAATAGAAGAGACCTAATCGCATTGTAGATGAGATAACTGTGACATTAGTACAGAGATCATATAACAAAATTCCATTTTTCTAAATCATTGCGTTTTTGATTTACTGCTTTGACATGCATTTTAGATAAGGTTGAATGAGAAGAGTGTTCAGATTTTCATTTTCAAATTTTTGTTCATGAACACTTTTTTACTGATACTATTGTAAATGAAAATATTAAATATATTTTAGGTGATAGATCTGTAATTTTATAGCCAAGACGGCATGCAAAATTATTTTTGATTAAGTCGTTGCGTTTTTAATTTATTTCTTCATAGCAATCCAATATATAGACTAGCATACGGTGATTCTCTTGTTATTTTTGTTTCAAAATTTTATAATGTTTGCCCTGCTTTGTACTAAATTCCATTTAATTAGTTTTTATATCTTTAAATCACCATATTTTTTTCAATCAGACATACACGTGTTTTGTGAATGAACTTGTATTAAATCTTGATAAAATTGTGAATTTTTGGTTCCAATTTGGTTTACAACGTACCGAATTTCAGCAATCTTGCTCGAAGCATTTTTCAGTTATTTTGTTCACAATCCCACTCATAGACAATTCTAGAAACATGGTTTCAATTAGTTGGTGATTACAAGATGCTTTCCCTTTATAAATATTTAGTATGAGAAATAAAAGAGAGGAGGGGGGAACTCCTCGAAAATATCTCTAATTTTGCAAGGAAATGGCGCAGAATAGTTATGAAATACTCATCTTTTGTGTGAAATAAATATTTTTACTGAATCTATCAGCCCAACATTCATGTGTTTTTTTGGTGACTATTCTTTGACATTCCTTTAATATTACCCAAAAATAAAATTTATGTTTTAGGCACGTTTTTCTCACCTGATTGAAAGAAAATTTTGACATAAATATACACTTGTAGTCATGGAATTCCATACCAAATTTGACATATTTAAGCCAATGGATTTTTCTTATTTATATGATTTGCTGCTTGTTTCTGAAAGTACAGACCGACAAGTAGTTGTATTATGATCAAAATTGGACAGGAGTATACAATATAGTTAAATGTGTGTGCCGAATCATATCTATCTAGCTCTCTTCGTTTTATAATTATCGGGTTAACTTATATTCCATCCGACGACTTTCCTGCGAACAGATTTCAGTAAAAAGTTTATGGAAATTCGAAAATTTGGTGCAAAAACCATTTACTAAATTTCAGTCTAGTAGCTGAAAAAGTTTTTAAGTTATCTAGGACACAGACAGACGGATATTTTCCGAAAATGTGCTTTTAAACTCCTTGAAATCAAAATACGCTAAAATCAGGAGTTCGAATTGTTTAACTGTTATAATATTTTCTTCCTATTATTTATACAAGAAAATAAAAATTGATAAAGAATTTCTTTAAAAAAGCCAGTTGCTTTTATGAATAACATTTGCTAAAAACACAATCCAATGATTCCTTTTCCAGGTCTTTCAATTAAACTTACAAATGAATTTTGCTTTTGAAGAGTTGTGGACTTGAGCCTGTGTTGGTTCCATGATTATTTTTGATAATCACGTGGAAACCTCTTAAAACTTAATATATGGTAATACTTACAAAAAAAGAAAAAAAGCACAGTAAAAATTTTTTCAAAAGAAATTTCTGACGAAATTCTTAATCATTTTTGCATCAAAAACGCATAGCAATTGACAAGATCAAATCCCCACAACCGAGAGAAATACTTCTGTTGTTGTTACTTACGGCACTTTACAAGCCCTCCGACAGAAAGCTGTCAACTATTTACGCCAAAATTAGCGTCCCTTGTTTTTTCAGAAGCACCAACTATGGATAAGAGTACGACTTATCTACTTCATGCTTCACATTCGCTTGCACAGAACACAGAATAACAACCTTGCCAGAACCCGGGACGTCCAGATCACGGGAAAGACACGCTACCCCTATGCCAGGACGCAGGCCGAAACTGAGATCCTAAACCAAAATTTCATTTCTGTAAATCGTTGCGTTTTAAATTTACTGCTTTGACATGCATCTTAGATAAGGGTAAATGAGAAGATTGTTCCTATTTTCATTTTCAAATTTTTGCTCTGGAACCCGTTATGCTTCGTAGTATGATAAAAGAGACATTATTGCATTGCAGATGAGAGAACTGTGCGATTAGAACAGAGATCATATACCAAATTTCATTTCTCTATATCGTTGCGTTATTTTAATTAAATTTTTTGAAAAATTTCTTCGAAGGGAGTCTCCCTGTTTGGATGTAAGGTAACACGATAATTATAAAACGAAGAGCGAAACAATTTTAAATCGATAAACAAAATTAGATGTTCAGATAAAAATTAGATTCATTTTGTAGACGTCAGTGAAGTTTTCAGCTAAATCTAACTCCGAGTCAATTGCCTATCAGTACTTTCAGACTCATGTAAACACGATCATTCAAAAACGCAGTAGCTAAAATATAAGGTGGGCATAATTAAACTGACAGTGCTGCTGTAGCGCTATCTATTTGCGAGAATGACGCCACATTTTGTAGGAAGATCAAACAAGACGGGGAACAAAGAATTTCGCAAAAAAAAAGAAGTTTCAAAAGTCACCGCTAGGGGAATATGTGACGCTGTGCAATAGAAAATAGAGAGTTAACAAATACAAATCAATATGAAAATAAAATTATTCTTTATTTTACACATTTGCTGATTTAGTTCAAGTGCAATATGGCAGCACTTTTAAAAAAGCGAAAACGCCGATAAAGTCTATCTGCAATTTCACTTACTGGGTAACAGAGAACGCTGAGCAGTAGAAGAATATGTGGCTATGGGGTTACCTTAAGTCCAAGGTCTATCAAGGAGTTGTCCAGGATCTGGCTACGTTGAAGGATAACATATCACGGACTGTACGGGAGACTCCTGCAGACATGTTACTTTCTGCTGTTGTGAATACTGTGAACAGAATACAAATCCACAAACACGGCAGCCACATTGAACATGATTTGAATGTGCAAAATGAAAGGTAATTTTATTTCAGTATTGATTTGCATTTCTTAACTCTCTATTTTCTATTGCACAGCGCCACATATTCCCCTAGCGGTGACATTTAGAACTATTTTTTTTACGGAATTTTTTGTCCCCCGTCTTGTTTAATCTTCCTACAAAACGTGGCGTCATTCTCGCAAATAGATCGCGCTACAGAACACTGTGAGCACTGTCAGTTTAGTTATGGCCAACCTGTATATCAAATTTGTTGTAGAATTTTGTGATTATAATTGCAGTTTTGTGTCATTTTTTTTATTTCAATCTGTTGAGAAAAACGGGCCTAAAATACCAACTCGATTTTTGGGTACCGCATGTAAGGAATTAATCACCAAACATCTGGCTAAGGATCACGTGATAGATTCGGTATTAATGCTAAATTTACAACAAAGGTTAACGACCGACGTTTTAGTATTAAGAATCTATACTAATATATAAATGTGAAAGTTTGGATGGATGGATGTTTGTTACTCAATCACGCCAGAACGACTGAATAGAATTGGATGAATTTTGACACAAAGGTAGATTATAGTCATGAATAGTTCATAGGCTACTTTTTATCCATGTTCGTTGAGTGGCTCATTTTTTATTCATTAAAAACTAACTTTTGCGCCAAAAAGCTGAGGCCGAATCCCGCCAAATATGAGTAAGGCTCCAGTTTTTTTCTTCTTTCTCAACAGAATTGTGGTTAGGCTTAGGAGAATTTTGACCGATTATTTCAAACGATTCAATTAATTTTCTTTGTGTTTGATGTATTTAACACTCCAAGCGGCGGAGACGTCTTTTTCTGGAAGGCACAAACCCTCCGAAACGGGCGTAACCGTGTTTTTTCGTTCTGTGCAGTTGTTTCCGAGACGGGCGCAAACGGTTTTTTCCTACTTTCAATTGAAGCGTCGAAAAGGGCGAAGACGTGTTTTTTCTTCTGTGCCGTTCCCCTCCGTTAATGACCTTCTTGTCAGTGATAGATTACTTTACGATAACCCCCTAAAGAGAACCGAGTAGAAGCACTTAGCGCTCATAAAAGAATTCCTTATCGTTAAATGATTTAAGTAGGAAGTATATTTCATGTGGTTTTTAGAAACTTATGAGAAAAAAAATCTTCTCACTAAATTTTACTTACCAAAATAATAACTTACGAACACATTCCTTAGTAAAGCAAAATATTTCTAAATAGATTTTTACGTAAAATGTTGCTATTAAACAATTTTAAAATACGTCTAACGCCTTCAAAAGAATGAGAAAAATAAAAATAATTTAAATAATTTATTTTATATATTTATTTAACAACTTTGCCTCAAAATTCATGACATGAATACGTTGACAAATTTTCAGTTAAGAAATAAAGACTGTCTGTTAAAATATGATTTTTGATGTAAAAATGTTTCAATTTTCTTTTTCATTTATTTAAAAATACGGCATAAAGACTTGCAAGGAATTTCATGTTTTAATTTAATTATTTGTGTTTAAATTAATTTATTTTTTGTGTTTTATTTTATTTAATTCGCAGTAATGTAAATTTATATTATAGGTTCCGAATCAAAAGTTGTAATATATTTATAATAGCCATATTGTAAAATTCTTTTTTTTGTAAATCGCGAGAAACGATAATCACAAAAAAATTAATTAGAAAACAGCTAGAAAACAAAATAAACAAAAAATAATATAAACAGCTGGTCCTGGATTTATAAAATTTGGTACATAATTACTTCCTGACCAATAGATAATCACTAATTAGAATCTTTTTTAAATTTCTTATTTCTTATTTATTAAATCTTAATTTAAATTTAATCAAGCAGAAAATCTTATTGGCAATTGTTGTGTCACAATAAAATTCAAAAGATTAACTTTCCTTAGACAAAATTTTCGTTTTCGGGACAATTTTTATTCAGGTTTTAAAAACAATTCAGAATTTTAGAAGTAATTTGTAACAATTCTTTTTTATAGAAATGAAATTGAAATCAATTTTGTTATTTTACCATAACTTTCCGGCGTTACTTTCTTCACGTTGAGAAAAAATATCTGCTTTGTTTAAACAGTAACTTCAGTTAAAATTTTTAAGAACTTTTTAATGGCTTATTTAAATAACACGATGTAAGAATCTTTCACATGATATGCCATAATTGATGAAATCAAGAATAACGACATCATTAAGACTTTGATGATGAATGAATGAATATTTTAATGAGCACTTTAAAATATT
>JAPMOQ010049722.1:283-13238 GCA_026543055.1 Argiope trifasciata | reverse complement strand
TATATATATATATATATATATATAAATCCCAGCACCAAGAAAAATTATTGTACAGTATTGAAATTTTAGGAATACATTTGTCTAGGTAACATATTTAATTGATTAAAGTTTCAAGATCACAGGTAGAGCCATTGGCGAGAAGAGCCATTTCAAATGTGAAATGTTGGTACATTAGTAACCGGTGTAACCGCCAGAATTTTGAAGGCAAGCATGCAAACGTGCATGCATTGTGTCGTACAGGTGTCGGATATCAGTTTGTGGGATGGAGTTCCATGGCTTCTCCGTCTTCTTAGAAGCATCCTTGACTAACATTAACCCACTACCTCAAATCTCAACTGTAAATAACGATCACGAACCTTACAGCGCTTATCTAAAGCAGACCTTATTTGCATGTTCATAGTGTCGCTACTAGCGCCACACTCACGCGCGTAGCTCGAAATTTGAATCGATGTCATCTTTCAGATATATAAACACGCCTACCAAATTTCGTTTATCTAGCACAGCTCCTTCCTAGTGTTGGGATTTTTTTACCATCAGTGTATATATATATATATATATATATATATATATATATATATATATATAGAGAGAGAGAGAGAGAGAGAGAGAGAGAGAGGAATGAAATGAAACGCATTGTCCTGCTTTAAAAGGATTGTTTCGCATCACGAATAAATTATTCGTAATCCTACTTATAAGCCTTGGAAACCGCCGGAGGGACACCTAAGATGGATGGATAAGATGCAACAATAAAGGTTGTAAGTAACAATAAAGGATGGGTACAATAAAGGTAGGGGTCTCACTCCTCCCATCGATGATTGGACGTACTTCCTTCTGAGAGAGTTGTACTGTGGCCGGTGGCGACACTTAGCACTCAACCACAGTTTCCGCCAGTGTTGCTGTAGCAGGGGGCCGGTCATTCAGTATTTATTTCCAAGAGCCTTCGGGCTGATCCATGGTCAGTATTATGATTTGCTAAGCCTTGGAAAATGTTGACCTTCCTCAGTATGGCCACGATGTCTTTTTCTGAAAGACATTAAATTTAACGCACTAAACCGGAGGTTCCCAACCTTTTTTGAACTTTCGCCCCCTTTTCTATTGAATATTTCAATATCGCCCCCCACCCACTCCAGATAAATAAGAGCGCACATAATGCATGGTGAAAACAAGAATTTGAAAAAAAATCTAATAGATAGAATATTGTTGGAATTGAAACGCTACGGAATTTCTTCTTTATTTTAAAAAAAGGGGAATAAAAAGCTTACTGTCATAAGGCCAGGCAGAGATTTTGATGATACGAATTAATCTATACTTATAATAAAGCTCAATGTGTGTGTGTGTGTGTTGGTGCTCTACAGGCCAGACCGTTGGACCTACACCTACCAAATTTGGTATATGTATATCTTGGAGGTTGGGAATGTGCACCTCGGAGCCTTTTTTTCGAATTTTTAATTAGAATTTGAATTAATTAAAATTTAAGCGAAATTTTGACGTTTTTCCGCTATAACTTCCGAAATTATTATCGGACAAACATGATTTTAACATCAATTTAAAGATAAAAAAATTAGGTTTATAATGGTATCAGTGTTTTAATGTATAACTCAAGCCTATATTTTTAACGAATTTTTAAAGAAATATTTTGACCATATTTTTTTAGCACGTGACTGGATAAAATAAAATAAAACAATGCCAGAAGTTCAGATAAAAAAACAACTATCATCGCAAATGAAATCTAAAGATATACAACTTTTAGCACGTGACTGGATAAAATTAAAAATATATATAAATGTTATATTTTCTAAAAAAATACATGCAAAGCAAAGGTTTCTATGATCGTTTGCAATATCTATATCATTAATTCCATAAATTATCTTTATTTACGGTAAACCTGATTGAATTTAGATAGGATATGCATTGAAATCCCGACTTAATGGCATATTTCTATAATCGTTTGCAATATCTGTATCATTAATTCAATAATTTTTTCCCTTTTTCGCTTTCTTTAAAAAACATATTTAACATTTTGGCAATATCACCGAAAAAAACATTTTTAATATTTTGGAAGCATAATTGATAAATTATTAAAGCATTAAACTCAAAAAGTTTTTCTGAATAAAGTTACCGACTTTTTAACTACTAAGAACTTCATCTTTTAACTTTGACTATTTCTTAAATTTTGGCTAATGAATAAGTGATTTAATTGAAAATTTTAGAACTCATTACTCATGGCGTACCAGCTGGTCGCCAAAGGCGACTAGTTCATAATAAACTATTGATTTCTAAATAAATAAATTGGCATTTTCACGGAACATTCAAAACGCATACTTAATTATATCAAAAAATATTTTTATTAAAATTTTAAGACATCGAATTTTTAACTTAAATAATATGAAGGTTGGATTTGATGGATTTTAAGGAACTTGTTAATATCAGGCTCGATTTTACTTAAAAACAATCGTAAGTCGCCACTTTCAGTAATATGGAGCCGATTTCTCTTTTTCGTTACCAATGTTGCCTCAGCACTAAATCCACGTTCTTCTAAATATGAATTGGGAATGCTATCAGAAGTCGTTGAACAATCCACCATAATCCTTAATGCAGTTGCGAATTAGACTTCTACAGCCAAACTTTTTGGTAGCCATTCTTGAATTTAACTTTTAGATCCTCATTTGTCGTTAGTTCTATTAGTTCTTCTTCTCACTGAGGTGATTCTGCTGTGTTGACATTGGAAAAATGTTCCCAAACCCAGTCTGGTATGTTCATTCTTAAAATGTACTGGAATCCTCCTTGAAATTATTGTAGACTATATTTGGTTAATCCTCTAACGCCCCTTCGTGCCATATCAACGCCCCCTAATTTTCTCTGGGTTTTTTACCGCCCCCTGAAAGCTTCAAACGTCCACAAGGGGGCGTTATCGTCCACGTTGGGAACCTATGCACTAAACGATCAAACGGAATCCAGGTAAAATATTAACATTTATTGACTAGTTTCTGATCACCGTATCATCGAATCACATTAAGCAAAGCTAAAGAAAAAATAGCATTGCGCTGGGTGAAAGACAAAAATCAATTAACTGACGAAAGAAAAGATTAGGACGAAATTGCTCAAGAAGAGTTGTTGATCGGGTCGAGGATGACGTAGAGAAGAGGCTCCATGTGACCACCCACATTCACCTACAAAATTTCAAGTCTATGGACGATATTTTCAATAGCAGATCGTAACTGATGAGATGTGACGCTTCGCACATGAAGTGTTGTGTTAAATGTAAAGTTTTTCTAGAAAAGGCGCCCACTGGTGGACATTTTGGAATTACATTTTTTTCATCCAAATTCCTTGAGCGCATCTCAAATATAGTCTATATACAAAATTTCGTAGCAATCCGTTCACCCGTTTGCGTTGTATGATACCGTTTATAACGGAAGTTTAAATAAAATAATCCTGTATACATTAGACCGATAAACAGTAAAACTTTCTTTGAATCAGATGCCAAACTATTTAGAAATGTATTTAGTCTTATGTATTTTTCATTGCTCTCTCACCTTATATATACACTGAGGTGCCACTGAATTAGAGATAGCAAGAGATATGCAAATTGTGTAGCACTGCGCATCATTTATGCGCAAGGGAGGGGGCTGTGGTAACTGCATATATAGTGCGGACTGTGGTAGTTCTGGATTAGTTTTTGGAATCGCCATTATGGGTAAACTACCTGATTTAGATGCCTTTGATCGTGGGCAAATCGTAGGGGCTAGACGCATGGGACATTCAATTTCCGAAATCGTCAGACAGCTGGGATTTTCAAGATCGACAGTGTCAAGAGTATACCAAGAATACGTGAATGGTGTAAAAAAAACTAGCAATCGATCTAATTGCAAAGGACAATTAGCCGTGACAGTGCGTGGTGAGAGACGGCTTTGTCGTATTGTACGCAGCCAGCGAAGCCAAACATTAACTCAAATTATCACCCAGTTGAATGAAGGTGCCAGTCGAACAGTCAGTAAACGGACTGTGCAACGCTCGCTTCACCGTATGGGCTTCAGGAGTCGTCGACCTACCAGAGCACCATTGCTCAATACTCGCCATCGATCTTCACGTCTTGCCTGGGCAAGAGAACACAGAGGCTGGAGTGTAGAAGACTGGAAACAAGTGGCATGGAGTGATGAGTCTCCATTCCGACTACTTAAGCCGGCGGGAGGTTGAGAATATGGCGTCAGCCTAATGAAGCCATGGATCCTGCATGCCAGGTTGGAACTGTTCAAGGGCATGGTGGCTCAATCATGGTGTGGGGTGTTTTTTCGTGGCACTGTTTGGGATCATTGGTGTCTGTACCAACCTCTCTCAATGCAATTCGGTATGTAAAGTTGCTGGGGAATCACCTCCATCCATTTATGCTGTTCTGTTATCCGCAAAGTAATGGGGTGTTTCAGCAAGACAACTGTACCTCTCACAAGTCTCGATTGGCTACTGGTTGGTTGGATGAGCATTCTTCTGAGTTTTCTGTCATAAATTGGCCACCTAGAAGCCCAGAATTAAACCCTATAGAGCATATTTGGGATTTTTCGTAACAAGACGTAAAAGACCAACACACTGCACCAACGAACCTTACTGAACTATGGATAGCTTTAGCCAATAGTTGGCAAGCCATCCCCGTAGAACGTTTCCAGAAACTTGTCTAATCTATGCCTCGTCAAGTGGCAGCCGTTATCAAGGCCAGAGGAGGCCCAACTCGTTACTAGACAGGTATCCCTAATTCAGTGGCACTTCAGTGTATATATATATATATATATATATATATATATATATTTAGGGATTATTCCTGACTATTCTTATTCACTAATAAATTTCCTATAATTCTGAATGATTACTAGTAAGCTTGTAGGGCCACGATGGCCTGATGGTAAGGTTATGTCTTCGGAACTGGTCGGTTTTATGCCCGAAACCCGAATCCAACGAAGAGCCGTCGTCTAATCATCTGGTGCTTTCTAACTTCGTCGGGGTGTAATATTCTCCCTCTGGTATAGAAGTTTGGAAAGGACAGTGCCGATCAGGTGTCGTCCTCGTCATTTGAACTCGGTTCAAAACTACGAGGTGCAAACCAAAATAGCTTAATGCTTCTCTAAAACGGGACGTTAATACAACTAAACTAAACTAGTAAGTTTATAATCACCAATAAGCTTATTTAATATTCATGAATAATCATCGGTAACTGCACATAATCAACAGTTATATTATGCAATTATTTTTCATCAAGTGAATATTATTTGTCTGTGCTCTATGAAGCCTTCTTCATAGATAAGATATCTGATTAACAATAACCAATAGTGATCTATAAAACATCTTCAATTAATTTAAAATAACATGATTAAATTTCTGTAATTGCTCGAATAATATATCTATTTATTGAATATTTTTGTTTCAATGCTAACAATATATTAAAATTTAATTTTTAAGTCAGTAACTAAACGAATAAAATGACAAAAATTTCTAAACCATCTACGAACAATGATTTAAATGTCTACATTTTAAAGATAATGATTTAAATTCTTTATCTTAGAGATGTACTCAAAGAAATTTTTCATCTTACGTAAAGCTTTAAATTTATAAGAAAATTGAAGAAACGTATAAATAACTATATATGACTTGCCATTGAATAGTTTTTCTAAACATAAATTTATTTAAATTTACAATGTGTCTTAAAATTTTTACATTTTTTTAAAAATACTCTGAAATATTTTTTTCGCCTTACATAGAAATATCTTCAAAAGAATTTTGCATTTTAGTTTTTGGTTTTGTTTCAAATAATTGCATACAAATTTCAGTAATTTTGTAGCAACAATAATCAAATATGAATTTTATATACTCAGCGTTTCAATTAATGAAAAATGTATATAAATTAATTCACATATGCTTTGCAAACACAAGACTCGATAAGTCGCATAGTCGGTAGGTACTCAGCTTTAACGTAACATTTAAACACTAATTCCTAGTCATCATCTTCCACTACCGAATACTACTTAGTCGTCAACCCCATACTACTTATTCATCTTAAGCCCTGTTTATCTCCATACTCATCAAATTGCAACAGTTTTAAACAGCCTACTCAAAGAAATCGATTCAGGCTGCGTCCTGGCCTAGGAGTAGTGCGTCTTCCCGGTGTTCTGGGTTCGAATCCAGGTCCCGGTGCTTTCCAGAGTTCCAGTTCTTTAGCCGCAGAAGCTATTGAACCCCTCTACACTCGGTCTCTTGGTTTGAAATGGTGTTCAATATAAGGAGGATCAGGGCCGGCTTTCTTAATGAAGGGGCCGGTGTACCAGAAGCTATTTGGGGCAATAATCTTTTAGCGAAGTAAAAAAAACATGAGCACATATTATTAATACATATTTATTTAATGCATGATTTTGTTTTCGATAATACATCAATTATTTCAGAAAAATTACATTTTTTTGCAATTTCTTTTTCGATAGCAAGTGCATTTAAGCGTTCTGAACACATGCTTTACCGAAGATAATTCTTAATCAATTTTAATTTGCTAAAAGAGCGCTCAGCACTTGCTGTAGTAACTGGCAATGAAAAGAAAATTTTTAATACAGTTAAAACATTTAGAAATAAATTATAATAGTTATTACTTAGTATGTATTGTAATATGTCTTATACGTTATTTACATCTCTTTAATTCAAAATCAAATCCCGTTGCAAACAAATTTCTTGGATTAGGTTTTCATCTACATCTTTGTTATAAAACTGTACAAGGTTTTTGTAACTTATCTCTAACTCATGTTTTTCTAAAAATTTTATATAAGTGACTAATTTGAAATCAGAAATAATATTTGGTATTCTTTTATATCCATCTTCTATTTGTTCAATAAAAGTATCAATTACAGTGTTAAAAAAATAACACCTAAATTCCTCTTCCGGGTTTTTATAATATCGTCTTCTGCTAATTCGGAATGTAATCTTTTCCTTTTTCGAATTCGCTTTACCGGAAAATGTTCTGAAATATTCAAATTACATGCTACCATTTTTGCTTTGTCTAAAAATGTGTTAAATTTTGAATTTCGGTTTTAATTTGATTGACTAAATTGGTTTTTGTTTGAAATAGTTTATTGATAGTGTTAATTTTCGACAATATTGCAAACCATACTATTAATTATAAAACAAAGGGTATTTCCTGTATTGCATCTAATAAACTTTTAGCTTCGAATACCGCTCTATTATTGTTACTAACATCAATAAATTCTTCCTGGGCATTACAAGGTTGTTCAAACTGTGTATACACAGCTTTAACCGAATCTATTTTGGCTTCGCAACGAGTGTCGCATAATGGTTTAAGAGTAATGTTTGAATGCTTTTCTATAATTTCCCATCTTTTTGTAGATGTGTAAAATAAGCAATATAAACGTTGCAATATCCCAGAAAGGTTTTTACAATAAATATTGCAGGAAGCGGCATCACAAATAAATAAACTAAAGGAGTGTGATAAGCGAGCACATAAATTGCGTGTGGGTTTAGAGAAAATATTCTAGACTGTCCACCACCAAGCCGTTGTCATATGCTTGACCTTTACAATTTATAATATCTAAAGTTCGTTTAATTTTTCTAATAGAGTCTTTGCTAGTCTTCACCAGTCATATCAATTCCTTCAACAAACCCTATAAATGACACATTTATTGTTAATCTTTCCGTTTCAAAATTCACATATCTGATAATTATTGAAATTTGTTCTTTATAAGAAATATCAGGAGTGCAATCCATTTGAATACTATAGTACATGACTGCTTTTATATCGTATTTAATTTTGTTAAGGACTTCATTTCCTAAAGCAGAAATAATTTGTTCTTGTAACCTATGTGCTAAATGATGCACAGTTCTGTTTTCGGAATTTATCATTTTGTTTATCTGATCCATTAGCACAGGACAATATGTACTTAATAATTCAATTAAACTTAAAAAATTTCCACTATTAGGCTTCCCTATTATTTCATGGGTTCCACGAAGTGGAAGATTACTACATGCTAAAAATAAAATCACATCTACAATTCTTTGAAATAGTAATTTGAGTCGTGCCATTTCCTTACTTGTATTAACTTCATTTGTTTTACCAATAGTCGAACATAGATTTAACCGCTTTAGTAATTATTTCCAAGCAATAAACGAATTAATATGACAACTAGAGCGTTCCTGGTCTTGGAGTACATTTGACAAATTTCTCCAGTTATTATAGCCACTTATAAATCGTTTAGTTTGGTCATTTCCTCTTCTTTTGGAAAACAGTATACAACAAAAACAAAATATGGAGTCTTGCCTCTCTGAATAAATTAACCAACTGCGTAGTTGAGTTTCAGCATTTGGCATTTTTTAAAAGTAGTATGTAATAGAAAACGATTTACTTTCAGTATTTTTTAGCAAAAACTCCTTTATGTTGCACAGATCCGCTTTTAACACTCAGCATTCTAAATTTATCTGTTATAATACATGGCCATAAACCAGGATCATTTATACTCTTTTGATCATATTTGTTATTGTCATTTTTGCCAATATTTTCTGATTCGGTCACATTTGTATAAACTCAGGATTCTTCAACAAATTTCACTATTTTATCTGTTTTATTGCTAGACTGTGCACTTAGTGAAGAATTTTCTTCCCCAGTTGAAGTTTGAATTGCAATTTTTGAAGTTGGAGGAATTTCCTTGCCAGAATTATTTTGTTGTAAAGGAAATAGATTTACATTGACTTTTCTAAGCTTAGCTTTCCTTCTTTTTTCTTTTCTGATAATTTTCTTTTTTGACACCAGGAAGGACATTTCCTTGGCATGGACATCGATATATCTGATACTATAAAGTAGTTTATGGAATAAATTATCAAATTATTTTATGCTATAAGTTATTAACTAATAAATGAGGTAAGTGATTGCAAATTTACTTACCTTATTTTAATATTTTGTATACTTGCACTAGACTAAAATATTTAGTGTGAAAGTATGTATCTAAATCCGACGACTGCGAAAGTAAAACTTTTTCCTTAATTCTTTTCATCCGGCCATGGCCGGTTAAGCAGTAATACAATATGCATTGCTAAGAGTTGATCGTTTAATTTATCATTTTACTTTTTGTTTGAGCAATTTAATATAAACAAACATACATAGATGGACGCATAAAAAATATTACATTAAATGCAGAAAAAAAAGTCTATAGCTGATGATTTACAAATCCTTTTAAACCCAGTCTCAGCACCCAGAATTCGCGCTGTTCTGTCTTAGCATGTCTGAAGTGGATTTCTTTATTCAAAAATCAATCCTCCACCCCCCCCCCCTCCCTTTTAATAGATATCATCGTGATTATTGCCTAAAAATGGTGTCGATGTTTAGCCAGCTACGTTGAATCAAACTTGTACATTTTCAGTGCGTGTAAAAGCTATCATTGTTCAGAACATTATTTTAATTCTGAATCGCGGTGAGGTCCCTCTGAAATGCGGCCGGCCCCCATATGCCCGGCCCTGAGAGGAATAAGCAACAAAAACAATATAAATCGATTCATTCGCTTTATGTTTAAAGAAAACAATGGCTTGGAATCTGAAATGATCTAGGATAACTTGATTGGACAAACATAATCATTTAAAAAAATCAAAATACATATTAAATACAAAATACATTAAAAAAATCAAAATACATAAAAAAGTTAATGGGCCGCAGCGGCTAGTGGTAAGCTTTTATCTTCGGAGTAGGAGGGTTCAAAGTTCGATGACACCGAAGAACCGTCGTGTAAGTGGGTCTGGTGCACGCTAAATCCGTCGTTGCCAAAACGTCGTCTAGCAGGTGAGGCATTTGGAGGCGGGGGTGTGAGCTCAGGTTTCGTCATCGGCATCTGACCAAGGTACAAAATTATGAGGTCCGTCCCAAAATAACTTTAGTGCTGCTTTAAAGGGGGTATTAATATAACTAAACCAAATAAATGTTTACAAACTTTTTCTTTCAGTAAACATTGAATTCTGTTCATGGTAATTAGACATAACTTCAGATATAATATTTAATCCTGGAATTAAATAGCATTACTGATAAGAAGGATTTCAGGTTCGAGACCCGATTCCACCAATACCCCTTTGTCTAAGGGGGTCTGGTGCTGACAGATGTCCTCCCCCTGGTGTGATACAGAATCTTGGAGAGAGGGGTGGTATTCGTCGCTGGGCATTTCAGCGTGATTCAAAATTGCGAGGTCCCTCCCAAAATAGTCCACTTGTTACATTTAAATGGAGACGTTATATATAACTAAACCAAACCATCTAAAAATATAATAAATTCTAATGCTGCCAAGTGGTAAATTGTAATTAAATCTGATGGAGAGATAGTTACGCTTGTTACCAAGAAAACAATTAGAAATATTATTGCTGTCTGTTCTGAAATGCTAAATGCTTGATTGTTATACTAATAATCATATTTCGTTTTACGAATATCTCCCATTTCGAGTGATTAGCATAACCAGCAGCATAATAAAGCAGCTCTCATAATAATCAACGTTCTGAATTTGTTTAAAGATAATGCTTATTTCTGCAAGGAAGAAACTTTTCGGATAGCGTAATCCAACAAATTTTCAATATATTTGAGCAAGAGCAAATTCTCATGAAATTTTGAAACGTAATCATACTACACACTGTATTGTCTTTGGATTGCTTTCTGGTGGAAAATGCTAATAATAAATTTGAATTTCTTTTGGTATAATTTAATTTAGTTTAGTTTAGTTATACATGGTGTCCCACGAGTAAGCAGCATTTAATATTTACAAGTCTGGGTAAAACAGGTCAAGACAAGTATTTTAATGTATAACTTTCGTGGTTCCCTATTATAGCGTGATAGTCTAATTACTCATATGTTCTACATCAAAATACTCGTTTTAACATGCTCTCAACAATTTGTAAATATTAGACGCTGCATACATTGTGGGGCATACTGTATTAACATACCGTTAAATAACACGTTCACTTTCACTTCCATCGCCTGATATCAGAACCGTCTATTTCATTATATGACCCCTTCTTTGCTATCTTTTAACTGTAGCAGAGAAGGTGTCATCTAATTGGTTCTAAAAAAGAACGCCGTCAACGTAGTTAGCCGTAAACGTGTAGAACAACACTTGGGCTATTTCAGGATGGACCTCGTAATTTTGGATCGATGTCAAACGGCGAAGATGACACCTGAGATGGTACTTCCCTCTCCACGCCAGACCAGCGGGAAGTCGTTTAGCCCCGACGGATTTAACGTGAACCAGATCCACTTACCAACTGTTATTCGGTTTAATCGGGTCTCGAACCTTAAACCTCTGTTACAATATCAGTACCTTTCTTCAGTACTTTGCTACCAATGCGCCAAGTTGGCGGACACCCATTCTAGGGTTGCTCCTTTTTTGTAACTGCACGGGTCATGACCCGTTAGAACAGGATTTGAACTTAGACGTGATGCACACCGTTGGTAGCGGGGTGACTCCATGCCCCTTCTCATAGTAATAAACCGCACAGTGTGGAAGCATCGTTTTAGTTACACCTCAATTCCTTTGTTTATTTCAATTAGTTACACCACAAACTTATAGTTCATTTCTCATCATCAAGTATAGAGCCGTCAACAGCGTTCACAACAACCTTTTTTTTTTTCGGAAATAGAACGTGTTGCGCTATTGGACAAAGAGTCTTATGGAAAAAAATTTTTTTTGTTATATGAGTGTTTTTCATTACGAATAAAATTGAAGCAGGAATTGTAATCGGTTTTATAGTCTTTTATGTTTTATTAAGAAAATTAGATGGTAGTATTACGGATGCATTTTGTTACTTTTGCATAAAAATGTGTTAATGATGTTAAGGACTATACACAAAAGGTGACGACTTTTTATCCCAAATATAGAGAAAACTTGAGTTTCTAGCATGAAACGCCATTGCATGATAATGTTTAAGGTTTGATTCATCTACTTTTATCAATTTTTAAACTTGGTCTTAATTGTATAGCAACGTTTGGCTCATTAAAAATTCTCGAAAAACCAGTTAAAAAAAACTGGAATTTTTTTTTAAATTAAATTTTTTTGTCACTTCACGCAGTTGAGAAATAAAATGTCAGTCTATATAATTATTGTATTAAAAGCGTTTTCAAAATGTTTCTTTTAGTTGCGTTATAGTGAAACAGAATTATTTTGTTGAGGATGGGACCACCCGGGGGTATACCTTGTAATTGGAGATGAAATGCCTCCAGCATGGTGGTTGGATCTCGCCAACCCGGTGGGCACACTAAAGGTATGGATCTGCCTACTCCCATCGATGGCATGACTTACTTCCTAAGGAGAGGGTTGTAACGTGGCCGGTGATGATCCATAGGACTCAATCACAGTTCCCGCCAGTGTTGCTGTAGCGGTGGTTCGGTCATTCCGTATTTATTTCCGAATGTCTTCCAGTGGGACGGAGAGTCAGGGGTTTTTTATGTTGGGCGGATTTCTTCATTTGTAATTATTTAGCAAGTAGGAATTCAATAAAATTTTGATTATAAAGCAAAACTTTAATGAAAACAACAATAACAATAATAATGTTTTTACTTTATTTCACCAGAATGATAAAATGTTATTTTTTACTTTCTCCTATGCGTAGTGTAGAGAAAGTATAGTATTCTTAAAAAAATTCGAACCCAAGTATTTTGATGAATCTCCACTTCCCTAAGTTAGAAAAACACGTTTTTGAAAAATGTTAGCCCTTCGTTTGTGGACGCGTAAACTCAAAGACGCTTTGAACTGGACTGCTGAAATTTAGTACATGATCTTTACCCCAAACTTATAGATTTATGACAATTTTTGTGCAAAATTTGCTTATAGGAATTCCGCCTGTTCCAATATAAACTAACACAATAATTACGAAATAAAAATAGCTAGATGAACACTAACATGAAAGAGTATAATTTTGGTACAATTGTTGTAGATGTAGAATTTGGGGTATT
>JAPMOQ010049707.1:2157-14235 GCA_026543055.1 Argiope trifasciata | reverse complement strand
TTTTTAATTTTTAATTCTTAATTTTTTTTCTGATTCGATTTCTGAAGATTTTATGCAAGTAAGCGTTCTTAATTGCTTAATAATATTTTCAGAATTTATTTATAAGTTAATGGAATAAATTCAATTTTAATTCTGTAAGAGATAGTGACACCTGATGATTAATATTGTATTTATTCAGAAGTTATGGATAAAAATCAGAAATACTAGTTCCAGATATTTATAATTAAGAATTATAAATTAAAAACTAAGAAACTCAGTATTAAAATAATTGTATTCGTATAGAAATAGTAAAAATATAGGTTTTTAAAAATAGTAAGTCTGAAATTCAAAGCAGAAATTTAAACGAATATGAATATCTTAATTCGTTTCAAATAGATTTTTTTAAATTTCCTGATCCGATTTCTGAAAATTTTATACAATTAAGTGTTATTAATTACTTAATAATATTTTCAAAATCTAATTATATGTTAATGGAATAAATTTAATTTTAATTCTATACGAGATAGTGTCATCTGATGGTTAATCTTGAATTTATTCAGAAGTTATGGATAAAAATCGAAAATACTAGTTCCGGATATTTATAATTATATGAATATTTATAATTAAGTATTATAAATTAAAAACTAAGAAAGTCACTATTAAACTAATTGAATTCTCATAGCAAATAGTAAAAATATAGTTTTTTGAATAAGAAGTCTAAAATTCAAAGCAGAAATATAAATGAATTTTTAGCTGAAAATAATAAGACTAATTGTATTCTTATAGCAAATAATAAAAATATAGTTTTTTTAATAAGAAGTCTGAAATTCAAAGCAGAAATATAAATGAATTTTTAGCTGGAAATAATGCGGCTACAAATTAAATTCTAGCTAAACTTATTAGAAAGTGTGTTGTTAATCATTCATTAAAAATAGAACAGTATTTTTAATTTTACTCAAGTTTGAATTTATTTTTATTTCGATGTTTCTAAAATGATTTCAATTTTCAAAAACAATTGATAGTCAACTATCTTTATCTAATGATTTCTATCAGTTTTATTCCCTTTTATTGACGTTGAGAAATTATGAAAAATTAACTTGAATTTTTAAAAAAAAAAACTCCGCTTTTATTGACTGTATTTACTTGCTTTTATTTAATATTAATATTATTTAACTATAAGCTGTGCATGAAAATTGCTAAATTAAAAGAAGTGACATGTATAAGGTGAACAATATTTTTTATTGTCATAAAACAGATGTTTTGCTCAATTGTCATATGTTTTTCTGATATCACTTCAGATCATCACACTTTTTAAAAATGAACAATATATCATTCAAGATTTGACACACAGTTTATAGTAATCTCACAAGAGCTAACATAATAAAAATGCAAAAGGTAGAAACAAGAATTTTCTAAAATTATACTAACAAGGAATTCATTTTCCAATAATTCAATTTTCAATCTGAAAGAAACATTTAAAGCTAATTATATTTAACAATTTTTGTAAATTATTTTTATAATTCAACAGCTTATGTAATTTAGAGATCTTTTCAGTCATAGCTTTCTATATTAAATAGATCTTTATGCTAAAATTTATATTCAAATCAAGCAAAAATACAAGAATTTCGTTTTAATAAATCATTTAACACGCTTATATCCGACCTTTTATATTTAAGAAAAATAAATATCATTTTCACAGCTGTCTAATATATTTGATTATATAGATATATTTATTGTGGATTCTTAAAACGTTTTTAAAATTTTAATGACTATTTATGAATAGTTTAGATTAATTTCAACCGCAGCATTTGAATATTTCTGTGAAAACAAAAGTATTTTTGTTCCCAACTTTTGCCTTTAAATCATGTTAACTTTCTTTACATATAAATGATTATGAAATTCTTTGATATGAACAAGAGATCATTATGATATTACATTATAGAATAAATATGAAATCACTTGGAAAAAATATATATTAATAGTTTTCGAAGTTGAATGATTTAAAAATAAAACATGTAAAAAAGAAATTCTGATAGAACTATTTATTGCACCTCTTAAAAAAACCTAGCACCTGACATTCAGCTAAAGAATTATCTATATCTATGCAAATAGATCAAGAACATTTTTCCATTAAAGACAATATAAGAAAAATTTAAACATCTGGAAGCATTAAACAAAAAAAAAAAAAAAAAAAAAAACCAAGAAAGAATTTAAAAAATAAAATATTTACAACTAAAATATTTGACCTCCAAAAAAAGCAATCATTTAATGCAGCAGCCCAAATATAATTATCTGTTTTTAAATAGTACCTTCTAAAATATTTTAATTTCAATGCTTCTTACGTGATTGGAATAAATTTTAAAACATATCTTTTACAATCGGAATATATTTAAATAATTCTAAGATCTGAAAAACTAATGGGAAATTAAAATAATCATTTAAATAATTGAAAATTTCTTAACTTAATGTCACTATAAATTATATAAAAACAATCTTAACTTTTTATGGAATAATTTCTAAATATTTCCATCAGAACAATTAAGTTTTAGCTACCACATGCCATGCAACAAGACTTTTATCATTAAAAATTAGTATTTACATAATTTTTATTACCATCACATTAAATATATTTACTTTATTTAATTATTAAGACTATAGATGAGAAAAAATTCATCATCGGTATGAAAATATTGAAAACAATAACTTTTTATAAATAAGGTGCAATTCACCATTTGGGGAATTGCACGTATTATACGACTTTTTCAGTTTTTATAAGCATTTGTACTTTTCAAAGAGCAAATACATAGTTAGAAACACAAATATAAAAGAATATTAACAAAACACAAATAGAAACATTCAACAAAAATGATATAAATAGTTATTATAAACAAGCTTCAAAGGAACATGTTGAAAAGGTAATTCAGTCATGTAAATCCATTCATTTTCGGAAAATAAATGACTGATAATAGTTCTTAATTATAATAATGATAAATCTTTACATATAATTAAAAATATTAAGAAAGCAGTAAGAAGAATTTTAACGATTGATTCAACTGTTAGTATAAGAGTATGAAAAGTGTTGGACATAAAAATCGATTCAAAATCACTGTAAGGAGCTAAGCATTTGTGCATGCATCTCTATACATGTTTCAGCTAAACATTAATAATGAAAACAGTTTGATGCAAGATGAATGCATGGAAAGAACAGGAATGATGCAAAAAAGTAAATGTGGCTTGATGTAACAGATGCATAGGTTGTAGCACAAAAATCAAACAGCCTATTTTTAAATTATTTCTTACTAAACTCAAGAAAAATTCAGCATTTATTATTCTTATTTTTAGGATTATTAAAACTACAACATAATAATTCACATTTACAGAGCCAAAAAATAAGTAAATTTGAAATTCAAATATAAAAAAAGAAACATAAAAATATCTTTTAAGGAACTGGAACTAAAAAAAATATATTCTTTTAAATAAAATTAAATAGTCTGCTAATTTTTTCCATTGCCAACTTTCTTCAACTAACTTTATTTGAAAAAAAAAACTTAATAATGAAATTCGTAATGAAAGAGAGCAAGAAGCATTTTAAAGCACTATATTTAAGAGGAGATATTGGAGCTGACAGGTAAAAAATAAGATCACACAACCTTTGGGGGTAAGGAAGTGGGGGGAAATGACAAAGTGTGTGCAATATATATACGATAAAATTGCTCTTCAGAATTAGAAAATATACTGACAGAAAGCATTTTCTACATGCTTCTAAAAGAACAGTCATTAATAAGAACACTTTTGACATTTTAAATAGATGCTCTTCAATTATACATAGTTAGAGCAACGCAAAAATAATATTTTTTCTTTAGAACACTTCTTGTTAAGTGTTTTCCTCGAGTTTAAACTGCAGTTTTGTTTTTTCATGTCGAGATTTTAAAAATCATCAATTGTTGTCTCTTTCATTTCACCGAAAAAATTCTAATTCTGTTTCGATAATTTCGTTTCTTGCAAAAAACATATAATGTCAACTATTTTAATTCTCTAAATTTTAAATCAAATTAATTTATTTCAATGTTGCACGTAAATTACCTTTTTTGTATACGAAACTGATATCGAAATTGTATTAAAAAGATAACAAATACTTTTATTTTTTTTATTTTCAGTATCCTTTTCTTCGGTATGTTTATCTTAACTATAAATTTGGAATAAATGTATTTTAGCATTAGTTTTTCTAAATTAGACTTGAAGATCAAAATGGGAAAATATTTCATTGAATTGGTGGCAAAGCAAGAGAGATTCAAAACAATTTTCATTTCAAGAACATAATTTATTTTGCAATCTAAATTATATTTTTATTCGTGATTTGCTTTTACATGCGCTGAATTAATCGTTTGATGAAGACGACTTTATAAAATCATCTGCAATTCATATGGATAATAAAGAATTTAAATATTTGTTTACTATGCGTTGGCAACATTTTCGGGCTTTGTTTATATGTTTTTTATTCAATCATTTGGTTGTATTCTTTTTTTTATGTTCCAGTTAAAATTATTTTAAAATGTGGATTGTTATTAAGACGCGTTTTTGTTAATACTACACAATTAGATATAAAAAGATTCACGAGATTTCTTTGGGGTTTTAATAAGTGAATTTATTATTATTTACGTGATGTTTAGAACTTCGTTTTATCTGACATATAAGTGCGCGTTGTGGAATATTCGTTGGTGAGTATTTGAATTTCTTTAATAATCTATTTATTTTATAAAAATTAGTATTTTAACATAAACTTGAGTTAATGCTGTCATTATATTTTCTAATTTAACTCATATATTTTGTCAAAATTATCATTTTTCAGTAAATATTTAATTATAAGTAAAGATTCGAACATTATTTTTTATAATATAGATATTAATTTAATTTTGCAATTAAAATATTATAATTATACTAATTTTGCAATTAATATAACTAAAATACTCTTATCGTGATTACAATTAATCTTTGATATAAATAGCACTTTCTGCTGAAATATTCTTACTTAAAACATATTACAGATCTATATGAATCATGGAATCTGTGTGCGAACATTCATAGTGTTAAATCATAGAAATTAAGAACAGATTTCTACTAATCAAAAAGTCTTTAAAATCAAACCAAAAGCTCTAAAATAACTGGAAATTTGTCATCAGTTTCACCTTGAAGAGAGAAAAAAATGAAAACACTGCTAGTCTAGAAAACTTGGTGACATTCTCTTTATTCCTCATTCTAAGATACTTAGTATTCATTCAAATGATTGCAACATGTTTACATTTAATTCGATTTCGCTTTTGAAAAGTTCGCTTTATTTTGTCTTTGTGCCAGACGCATCAGCTCCAAGTGAAACGCCTTTGTATTATTTCATGAAACTGTAACAATGAAATCATTAATTGCAAAGATAGAGGTTGGCAGCTACTGTTCGTCATCTGCTCCAGTTACCAAGAAATAAATCAAACCTTGATGAACCAACTCAAGCCAGTCGATGATCTTTTTCCCCAGAGCTCGATTTGATGTAGTTATAGAGCTAAAATTCCATCTTCTAACGATGTCGTGTATTATTATTTGTCAATCTTAAAGACAAGGTGAAAAAGGTCCGTGGCCTTCATGACTGATTTGAAGAAGCTTTAATTTATAGAATACATGTCAAGTATAAACTGATTTTTGGATTAAATAACAAAAATTAGATTTTAAAAAATTAAATTTAAAAAAATTATATTTTAAATTTAATTTACTTTTATTCCGTATTATAACAGATTTTTAGTTTCATAAATAAACAATTAGAATTACTGAAATTACAGAAAATGTAACAAATGGATTTCGCGACTCTTTTAATGTGCATAATAGCATCATGTAGAATCAATTCTTATAGATCGTTGGGACGACAATCATTTATATTTTCTAACTGTCCATATTGGTTTATCGATGATACCGATCACAATGAAAAACAAAAATTAAACTATAAAATATCATTCCACAAGATTTTTTAAGATTTCAAGCCAAGTGATTTATGTAATTTTATCATTTATAGTTTTAATTTTAAATGAAAATCTGTTGCTTTATAGTACATTTTCTAGAATATAAACATTTAAAATTAATAAACGAGGGTTTAAATTTCTGTTTCAAAATTTCAACCAAATTCTTAATTGAATGTAAAATAAGGCAGTAGATCTAAGCTCTATTCTAACGGAAGGCTAATAAATAAGAAATTTAATTTGAAAAAAAAAATCTCAAACGAGTTTTATATTTTAGCGAAAATTAAAAATATTATTTAAAGTACAATTACTAAAAGAAAAATTCGTCTTTGTGCCCCTGATATTGATTTTCAAAGCCCCTGTCAGATGACGCTTCTGCTTAAAAATTTTCTATTAATAGTGATTTGATTTAGTAAAATTTAGTTGTATAAATGAACTTACTTGTGGGTGGTTTTGTTTCTGCTATCTCTCGATGCACAAACAATCTTTTAAAACAGAGGTGTCCAAACTACAGCCCGTGGGCCAAACCCGGCCCGCCAAGTGATTTTATCCGGCCCGCGGAGGGTTTTAAAACATAATGATGTTTTCGCCCAAACCTTTTCATTTTCATAAAGGTATATCGAAAAACTACGTGGCCAACAAAACGGAGTTGTTGTACTTGACCAAACACAAATGTCTATCGCGCTGTTAAGTTATAAGACTAAATAAAAAACATATTTCAGTAACTCAAACATAAAAGAAATTTTATACGCATGTGAATTTCGATGATAAGCAGAGTCTTATTGTTTTGTTTTAAATAAAGCATCAGCAATTTTGAGTAGTTCGTTTAAAGAAGCACTTAAGTATAAATAAACAAATATCGTTTTGATTTCGATAACGTTTTCATGGAATTATTGCACGCGCACAGTAGCGTACCTAGAACTTTTGCCACCCGGGGCGGTCCCGTTGCTGCTGCGCATTAGAAGTTGCATGAAAATATTTCAATTTATATAAAATAATTATATAATTATACTTTGTTTGTTTAGTGTTTTGTATTTTCGTTACAATAAAACAGTATTAATTAATAATATTTAATGCTACTTTACTCATAATGATATTTTTCCATTTGTATATACATGTGGCCCGTATAACATGGATCTAATTTCGGTCCGGCCCGTGCCGCGAAAAGTTTGGACACCTCTGTTTTAAAACATTCAATAAATGAAGCAGGATTAACTGTTGTGAGGAATGAACTGAATGATATGACATTATTCTTTAACTTTATCTATAACTTACTTGTCGTACATCGAAAGTCTTCATTAAGATCATGATGACTCTTATGAATGTTAAAGGCTTATCAAATAATTTTCGAAAAATAATATCAAATTTATTCCGAAATGAAATTCAAAAATTTCGAAATACCTATACATATTTATGTTTCAAGAACGAATCAATTATTATTGCATTTTTCATTGTATTCTACTTTTTTGTATTTTAAGGCACTGCTCATCATCAAAATCAAAAATCCCATTTCTGGATACAAAGACGTTTCATTTGTATAATCCAAACGAGGTAGAATTTAATGGTGTGCAAACTAGTCTATACTCTAGAAACACAGAGTGAACAAAGTCTACAGGACATACTGCTGGCAACAACATCTTGAAAGGGTATTTCAAAAAGAAAAATTGGGCTCCAAGTTGCATAAGATCGTTGTGCGATATATTTCACTCGAAACGTTGAAAAAACTGTGTTGTTTTGTTACTGAAGGCTACTTGTGCAAATTACACAAATATTACATAACCTACATAACAAAATATAGATAGAAACTCTTTAAGTACAACAACTTCCATTAACTTTTTAGATACCTAAATTGTTGAACTACACAACCATTGAAATATACAAAATACAAACTATATTTCACTAGCACATTTGTTCTTTAAGAGTTACCTTAAACAACTGCAATGAAGTTTGCACTGTTTCTGGTTAACACATCTCAATGGTTAACACTAATAACATTTATTTTCCTTTTAAAGATTTGGTATCATCTATTCTTGAACATGAATTAAAGAATATCATAGCAAAATCTATGAGCTGTATAGACGCGTCGATGACAAGTACACTTTCATTTCTAACTGAAATTAAATTATATTTGCATGGCAGCTTTTACAGTTTAGTTGATTTCAAATTAGTAAATTTCATGGGATAGTTGTGAAAATATTGGATTTTTTTTCTCTTAGTAAAAAATGTATTTTTTTGCATACAGCAATATTTATTTATTCACTCACTTGAAAAATAATTTTTTAAGAAAATATTCTTAAAATGCTAATTTTTCTTCTTTCATTTGCTATGGATTATTCAATCACCTGTTTTTAAGAGTGAAATATTTCTTCGGTTTCTCATTTTATTCGTACTGTGAGAGCTGAATTTTAAAAACTGTTTAAAATTACGAACTTGTATTCGTTTTGTTAGTTTACAAATAGCATTAAGATTAAATAGTTTTCTTCCAAATATTTTCAACTCAGTTTCTGGAGTAATAAGAATAAAAATCCAACAAATTCATTGTGTATCGAATCAATATAAAGGAATAATAGAATGTCCTTTTTTGGAACAACGAGGGAAAATGTTTTTATTTCTTCTTTTCCTTGGTTTTCCATGAATTTTTATCCTCTCCAATTTTTTAATACACGCAAATTAGACTTTTATTATTTTTTTCTCAATTTTCTAAAAACGCTGCATTTCAAAAAAGTTTCACATTATGTGAAGTCAGTAAGAGAATACTTCTTTTCTGTCAAAGTTCACTCGCACAAAGGGTTTTTCAGTTGGAAAATGTCATCACGCAATATCTTTCTATTATTAGGTTAACAATTGATCTTCCTTTCTTATATATCTGACTCATGTAGCTGCTTAAAATCGTTTGAGATATCGATTTAACTGTTATAATAAACATTCCTTGACAAGAAGAGAGACGGGGAAAGTTTACAACAAGAATTTCTTTGTTAAATAAGGATTATTGCACTTTCCAGCAACAACAGCTACCATTTATTGGGAACATTTCGTTTTCAGGATACAGAGAGATTGTTTCAATTATATAGTTCTATTTCTTCACCAAAGTCTAAGACATACTTGGTCTTTACTAAATTAAGACAGTTATGTTCAAAATTGGTGCATTTTATTTTATCGAAGTTATATATTTTAACATATGTATAAGCACATTATTATAAACAAAATTTTATTCGTGTAGCAAAAAAAGTAAAATATCATTTAAGAACGATGAAATAAAAATTTTCTTAATCCGTCGGCAGCTCTTCCCTATAAAAAATGTAATATTTGAACAAAACAAACTCTGAAAGGAGTTCAAAAAAACCTGCTGAAATTCGTCTAGCAATCGAAAGGGCAAATTTTAACTTTGAACTCAATCACAAAAATAAAATAATCGTAAACAATTTCTAAGAAAATAATCAGTGATTTATATGGCAAAAAGCATGCAATTAAGTAATTAAGTTCCATTTTAAAGCATGAGAGAGAATATGTTCATTTCCGTAACAATTTAGCTATTTACATTCAACCCAATCAATATAACTCTCCTTCACGTTATTGCTCCGAAAAATTCGTTTTATCTAATTAAAAAACACAATTTTTATCTTGTTCTGTCATTCGTACAAGAAACAGTTAATCGAAGTAAAATACTTCGTACTGTATTGTAGACCGTCATACAATAAAGAACATCAAAATGTTTATGTTCGTATTCCGATTGCAATTTTGGATTCATTTCTTAAGTAAACAATTGATACACACATAAAAGTTTTTTTCGCAGAGAAAAAGACAAGAAATTATTCGTTTGTAGCAAATATTTGAAATTCAAACTGTGCAAACCAGGCATTGTTTCCCATTTAAAATGAGATCACTCGATATAATTTTCATATTGCATAGATAAGGTTACTGAGCCTATGCGCATCAAATAATAGTCTATTTTTGTCTATTAAAATGCCAAGACATCTTACGCTTTTACCATTCCAAAGCACGTCACATTTCTAGGATTTTATATTCAATATAATAAAAGTGATCATAGAAAATGATAGCATCCTGAATAACACCACTAATCAAGTCGATGTAATAATAAGAAAACAAATACCATTTAGAATTCTGTTAAGTTCGGAAACATTGAAGGAATTCAAGGCTCGTTTGGATTTGAGGATTCCAAAGAACAGGCTGTCCAGATGCAAGATAAAAAAAGGAACAACATAGAGCCTCTATATTTTCCAAAACATTTCATAATCCAGTTAGTGATATATCCTTCAATGTAATAAGTGCTAACAAAAAGTTGAAAACCTTTTTTTTATTTCGGTTTCTCATATTATTCATTCGGCTTATATGAGATTCAAATCGCACTAGGGAAAGGTCTTTAGAACGAATCACATCCTGCCTAAAATGTGGGGTTCGTCATCCACTCCCTGCACTCCTCCAGATCTGTCTCCTTTCTTCTTTCTGGAACAAATCATGAAGGTTATTCCACTCATGAGCAGTACGATAAAAGTGAGACAGGCAAATACGAAAGAGTAGCCGTAGGTCCAGACAGCTCCTCTGGGATGTCGGTCAGTTAAGTATTGCTCCTCATATTCCACGGAGTTGATCACAACTTCAATCACCACTAATGAGGCACCAGCTGCAATTGAAATAAAGAGCATTATTAAAAACAGACATGCACAGTAGAATTTCAATTTTCAATCTGTTATGTTCTTTCCGCCATGTATAAACCCATTGTCAAAAATTGTTTAAAATTCCATTTAACTAAATTATAATGAAATTATTTCATTTTGTGAAAAAATGTCAACAGAATGTTATATTACAGATTTTCTTACCATTATTTGTTTACAATTTCATTAAAAATGTAACGAAATATCTTTGTCTCACATAATTTAGGTATTTTAATGAATTTAAATGGTATCCATTTGAGAATTTTTGTAAAGCTAGAAATAACCGAGTTTCATTTGAAAGATATATTAATGTGTTTCTTGAATTTTCTCTGTCCTATTTTTTTCTGATCGGTGAAGTCATTTTCTGTATACTGAATCTTCTGTTTTGCTTTATTTAGCAAACCCACTTTTGATATGGCGATAAAATGAAATCAACGTTCAGTGGAATTTCACAAAATGAAGTTAACGTTTAAAAAATTGAAATCCAATTAACACGTTCAATTGCCACTACTCATGCCTGATATCAGGACCATCTATCTAATTACACGACCCCTTCTATGCTATCTTTTAACTGTAGATGCGAAGATGTCATTTAATAGCATGGATGGTTTGATGCAATTACATATTATTTGAAACGCACAAGCGCATCAGACCAGCGAATGTGTTAATGATTGCCTGATACAATGAAAACTCTTCACACAGTTAAATTCTGAAATCCACAATCCCTTTTATAGAAATAAATATGACATGATATTTTAATGCAATATAAGGTTACATGCAGGCCCGTACAGTTGCATTTATAACGTCTCCTGCATATTACATCAATTCCATTTCAGTTACATGATATCAAATTTTTTAGCTATAAATAAAATCTGGAAACATTGAAAAAATTTACTCGCATAATTTAAAAGGAAAGCAGATGACCATAATACAAATCCCCATTTCAGCAATGAATTATAAATTTGTTTCAAATCAATATCGACAAAAATCGTTTCTTTTTAAAATATTTAAAGTCAAATTAATAATCTACATCGTAGATAAACGCAAATCAGTATAAATTGTTTGAAGTATATAAATTCAAAGACCTTTCATATGAAAGGAAGTGCTGTTCTGTTTGTAATTTTTTGCTAGCATCAAATTTCAGTTTCGTGTAGATTAAACTGAAAGAATTCTATCTGAGAATGTTACCTGACAAAAAGACAAACTATACCGCATCAAAGGTCAGCTCCGATAAAAATTTCGTGACTGGAATGTAGCTCTAGAGCTTTGAAATTCCCTTCCTTTCTTTTTTTTTTTTTTTATATGCAAACCTTTTTGTGCCTCAAGCCATTCGGAAAACTTTGTTCTTCTCACTTTTTTCATTTTCGGAACACACGAGGAAATTAAAAACTGTTCTTTTTGTGCTTTTCTCACCAAATATTGCTAAC
>JAPMOQ010049705.1:20951-40281 GCA_026543055.1 Argiope trifasciata | reverse complement strand
TTTTTTTTTTTTTTTTGAACTTCCGGCATTCTTTTATTTTATCCAGTCACGTGCTAAAAACATGGTTAAAATATTTCTTTAAAAATTCGTTAAAAATAGAAGCTTACGTTATAAATTAAAAAACTGATATTGTTAGAAAGCTAATTTTTTTTATCTTTGAATTGATATAAAAATCATACTTGTGCAATAATATTTTCGGAAGTTATAGCGGAAAAATGTCGAAATTTCACTTAAATTTTAATTAATTCAAATTCTAATTAAAAATTAAAAAAAAAGGCTCCGAGGTGCACATTCCCGACTCCAAGGTATACATGTACCAAATTTGGTAGCTGTAGGTCCAACGGTCTGGCCTGTAGAGCGCCAACACACACACGCGCGCGCACACACACACACACACACACACACATTGAGCTTTATTATAAGTATAGATTATTATTAACATTAACGAATAATGTGTATGTTTGTTTGTTGGGATTCAGCAAGTCCGATTGTTTGATAGTGAGCAACCAATTTTGGCACAAATAATCTTTGCAGAATAAGAATATGAAGCACAGAAGATCCATAATTGAAGATTTTGGTTAAACTTTTAATTCATTAAAAATTAACTCATTTTGTTATTTTTCTCAATAAATTCAGAAAATATTGCTATAATATTTAGAAGAAGAGTTATCAGAAAAGAATAAATTATTTAGCTGAAAATATTTTATCGTAGGTGCCATTTTTCCAAATGATACTGTAATTGTTTTCTTTTTTTTGCGTGGAAGTAATGGTGATGATATAAATGTTCGTCTCTATTTCTACTAATATATAAGGATAACGAGTGTGTTTTTTAGTTGGTATTCTAAAAACCAAATTGTTTCACAGGGAGCTACGAATTTTGATCCAAATGTCCTTTGCAGAACAAGGAAGTATATCACAGAAGAGGCATTAAGATTTTGATTAAAATTAATTAATTTTAATTAATTAAAATTGTCTCCATTTGTTATATTTTCTCGCAACAATTTAAGAAATTATTATTGTAATATCTGAAAGATATTGCTTCGCTGGCCAATTTTTTTCATTGCAGAATTGGACTTTTTTTTGCTGAAAATATATTTTGATTTGAATCATACACTGATTACATAGGAACATTTGTCAATTTTACCTTCATATGAATTGGGTATTTAAATAAAAACAATAATAAATGTACTTAGTTTAACATGTTATTTGAAACATTCTGCAACATTACAATATTTATTTCACAATTTATCTTTCATTACTTATATTTTTGATTATACTTATATTTTTTTGAATCGTTTGATCTCAATCACATTGAAATGTGGTTCGAGGTGGCCCTATATTGCATGCCAGTATGAGAGAAGATAGGATAAGGCTTATATAGTTCGTTGGAAAATAATATTCAGGAAAAGATTCATTTGTTTCAGAAATATTCAGGAAAAGATTCATTTGCTTTAGAAATATTCAGGAAAAGATTCATTTGTTTCAGGAATATTCAGGAAAAGATTCATTTGTTTCAGAAATATTCAGGAAAAGATTAATTACTTTTCCCTAATTAATAAAACTATACAAAGGTTTTTACGCTGCAATATTTCGGGAAGTTATCGCGGATATATGCATACATTCGGCTTAATTTTTAATTAAATAAAATTTGAACTAAAATTTCCAAAAAAGATTCTTATTTCAACCCTTTAAAGAAAGTATGTAACAAATTTGGTAGCTCTAAGAGAAATAATCTGGTGGTTTGTAGAGCGGTAATACTCAAAACGCACCTACACATAAACAATACATACACACACACACACACATGCGCACACGCATGCACGTACGCACACACATACACTCGCACACACACTCATATATATTTATATAAATATATATTATAACACAAAACGAATTTTAAAAATTTATAATTCAGCATAATCAATCTGATTATCATTTTTGTAATAATTAGTAGGATTAATTGTTTGTTCGCATCATACCTAAGGATAAAAATACACTGGAAGAAAATGATTTTCAGTTTAATTTCTTATAAGATCTGGAAAAAAGAAGTTAATTATATTAATGTACTGATTTCCCTCTCCGAAATGAAATCAGCATGTGCTGTAGTTAAATTATTTCTTCCAACGATCCATATATGCGAATTAAGGAAGTAGCAGATAAGTATTTGGTTCTTTATTAAATATAAGCATAATAGGATTTCTAGATCGTATGATAACGAAAGTGATGGATGGGTATTGATGGTAAATATTAAAAAAATATAAATGATTCGATATGCCATTCCTATTTAATTAGATTGGTTTTTGTCTAATTGTTTTGTGAATTATTTTTTGTTTTTTAAATCAAACAAATGTAGAGAAAAATATTGCATTTTCGTTCGAAGAGGAAAATAAATAGTTTTATTCAAATATTAATTCAGGTTTTCGTTTTAGGTGTTTTCATTTACTGTTATTTCTAGCTTGAAAACTGATTTCCGTGTAATAAATTTCGATATTTTAGATCTCTTTAAAAATATATATATAATTATATTTATCACTTTAGAGAGATTGATAAAAAAAATATACGAATCATTTTTATTCAACTATATTATTTTTTGTAATCATCTCACTGTATTATTTTATGTGAGTCGAATTTAAAAAAATAGTCGTTTGATCTATAAACGTTTAGTATGATTAAAAAATAAATTACATCCATATATTTGCAAATAATATTTTATTCACACATTCAGTATCTAAAAATAATGCTATTTTTAGGGCATTTTAGAGTAAATAATAAATTTTATTTTTAATATATTTGTCTCTTTTCAATAAAAAATGTAGAAGGTATAATTATTTTCAACTTTAATTACATTTTTAAATTTTAATTAAAAATAGAAGTTTTAATGAAACAAGCAAATATTAATCCTTATATATATAAAGTTATATGAGTTAAAAACTACATTTTATAGCATTTATCCGGTTAATGTAGCAGCAGACACTTATTAATTAGTGATATCTCATCTTCATGATGATCTAAAATGGAAGAATAATGGTTCTGGTAAAAAAATGCTTGAATTAAAGTACATGAGAAATTAAATGGTAGGGAAATCTAAAATTATAAAGTATTGCTAAACACATACGATGAAGAAATTTTCTGTAGTAATTATACTAGTATACATTATACTAGAAGTATACGTTACCTTATACGAGAAGTATACGTTACGTTATACAAGAAGTATACTTTACGTTATACGAGAAGTATACGTTACGTTATGCTAGAAGTATACATTGCATTATATTAGATGTATACGTTACGTTATACTAGAAATGTATTTTCCTTATACTAGAAGTATATGTTAATGATACTTCTCAAAGATTAAGTAAAGGCATACAGAAAAAAAAATCTTTATGGTGTGGATCAATTATTTTATAAATATAAGAATATTTATCGATTATATTAATAAATATGACTTTTTAAATTCTATTTGGGAAATAGTGGATTAGAGATAATCCTTACAAACCATTTTAAATGAATAATAATTTATAAAAGCAATCTTTTCTAATATTAAATAAAGTTAAAATTATATTAAATCCTGTAAAATAAAAAAAATGCCTATAATGATGAAGTATTAAATAAAAAGTGTTTGAATAAATCCTAATTTAGTAAAGTAACTGCTTTACTGAAGATTAATAATAAAATAAAGCCTAGAATGAAGTATACATTAAAAATAATCCTTTAATGAATCAAAATGATAATGTATTTCTTTAAGTTTATTAAGTGTAGTAACACTTCAGTAACTTACTTGATAATTAAAGAATTAATGATGATTACTTAGAAATGTTAAACGAAAATTAAGTACTTTTATTCAGTTGCAAATATTTAAACTTTGAGCACATTTCAAAATTAAAAAGACGATAATGTAGGTTATTCTGTTTTTGGATTATCAATAATAATACTTAATATATTTTAATTGTTGCTTTATAAAGAATTTTCTTTTAATTCTATCAAACAATTAGTTCGAACATTTTTCGTGCATATATTCTTTTAAATTTCTAAGAATTCATGTCTTGATGCCTTGTTATGTTAAATCACTTCACTAATTACTTCATTATGTTTCAATAAAAACCCCGGAAGGTCATTTTTATTAAGAGCACTGGCCGTTAATGTTTTTAGAGAGAAATCTCTGTTAGATGACTGAGCCAATTTTTAAAACTGCTTTGGGGAATCAGTTTTGTTTGAATAACGAATCGAGGCAATGGCTTTGGATGTGTAGTTACATACTAACTTTTTAATACTGCACTTAAATAAAATTGTGTTTTACGATTTGTTGCTTAATTTAAAGCTTAAAAATATGATAAAGCATTCACTTATGGTAAAATTACAATTTTGAGAAAAATGGAATTTTGTTACGGTTTATTTAAGGAGGATTTGTTTCGTTTATGAAATAAATGGCATTGTACCAAGAATCAATTAGGTTTAAAAATTTAAATGTTACTTTTTATTCATTGCTATCATGCTGTTATAAAAGTATTTTCTTAGATTAAATTGTCATTATAAAAAAGCTTTGTCATTAAGAAAGCAGGAAAGAAGCTAAATTATAATTTTATTCGTCATCATATATACTTTTTTCTCTTATACAGATCACTTCGTAACGAAATTCAAATAAGCCAACTAAATATTGAGATGATCATTTTAAAGGTTAGATCATGAGGCGCTAATTTACACAAGTTTATTTTAAGCGAATTGTTTGCATTACAGGTAAGAGTAAATAAAGTTTAAAAAAGTAATTAATCAACAAATATAAAACATGTTTAATTATTCCTTTCATAAAAGCCTATATAACAATAATAACACATCAAGGAAAGTATTTTCAAATATAATTATGGATTTTATTCCGCCAAACATCATTAAAATATTCTTGAAAAGTATCAATAATTTGCTCTCTATCAGGTATTTAAATATCACTGCCATTTCAGTAATTTTTAAATGGCAGTGGATCCACATTCAAAAGAACTTCATAAAAAAATAAATAAAAAAAACCCATCAAAATAAAACTTTAGAATTTTCAAAAGGCATAAAAATTCTTTAAAGGAATAAAAAGGTGTTTTGTTCTTCAAATGTTATATCATATATATCGAGTGATTTTCTTCCCCGTATACAACCGGCTATAAAAGAATAAGGTTGAAATTCTCGCAGAAAAACTTTCTTTCCTGTCATAATTCAAAGTAATTCAAATATCTAGATATGGAAAAAATGTAAGTAATCTAGATTCACATTTGTGACTTGAGATATACATACCTGGAGCATGTTTCTTTCATCTTCTATTACCGCATTTTTGAGTGACTTGAACTGTCGATTCCTTCGACAGTACTTTTACTAATGAGTATTTTTTATGTAATCGTGCAGTAATTTTTCTTTTTTCAAAATCAAAATAAAATAATTCAGAGATGGAAAGAGAATAGAATTTAAAAAAGTAATGAATAAAAAAATAAAGAATAAAGGATAAAATGAGAAAGATAATAAAAGATAAAAGGAATAAAGAGAATAAAAAATAAATAGAAAATGAAGAGATAAAAAATAATAAGTGGAATAAAGAGAATAAAAAATAAATAAAGAACGAATAAATAAAAAAATGAAATAAAGAATAAAATAAAAAATAGATAAAGAACGAATAAATAAAAAAAAAAGGAATAGAGAATAAAATAAAAAATAGATAAAAAAATAAAATAGAATAAAAATGTAGGTTTTAAACAGAATAAAAAATTTAATTAAATTTTTAGAAAATAAATATAAACAAGTAAACAGAGATCTCAAAAGTAAAACCTCTGGCTAACAATTCTCATGTTTTCTCACATTGTTAGGATTACGTTTAAAACAAATCAGCGTAGAGTACTGGACTGCTATCGCGTATCTTATCCTTGAATAAAAATTGGGGTCCTTGAGCAAGGCCATGAACGCCATAAGGTCTCAGAGATTTATTTTCAGAATCCAGCTACGAGAATAATGTTTTGTTGTAGGAGGAAATACGCGAGTATATATTTTGGATCAACCGATTATATTCCTATTATCTAAGTCAATGTTTTTGTGTTAGAGTATTTTTCATGCAAACGGATATACAGGCTGTTAGATGGTTAAACCGTTACTGTAATTAGTTCAATATTGATAAGATCTACACTTTTAGATTTTAAAAAATGCATACCTTATCTTGTTTTGCTCTTGATGCTTATTGTATTTACTTGATTTCACTCAAAAAAATTGAATGAATATAATTTTACGTGATAAAAATGCAAATTAAGTATAAAAGATCATATCAAATTTCACCAATCTAGTTCAAAGTGTTTTTGAATCCTCGCGTTCACAAAGGCAGGCAAAGTTAGAGATATATATAATTCGATAAATATATTTTTCAGTCTCAAATTGACTTGAAACTTATAGAGACTTGTAAAAATGTTGAGTTAGAATCGTTGACCGATTCCAGTATTTACTCTCTGTGCACTTCTTAAATGAGATATAACAAGTTATATGAAAATTTAATGCAATTAAAAAAATTAGGTCAACAAATTTTTTTTATTTATTTTAGTTGCTTTTATAAAATGATCATCAAAAAATTATCAAGTTAAAATTTTTTTCATTTTCACAAAAATTGAACTCGAATTCTTCATCTTCAAGTGAAAAATACTGAAATCCTTGAATTTTACCGATTGAACTGCTACCGACAAACTGCTTGAATATTTAAAGCATTAATTATTTGAATTTAATTAATGAATTAATATTTGAAAAAAAAACTGTATTAACATCAAGTGTTATCCACTACAAGTTTAAAAAATGTATTAAAACTTGAGTAGATGAATAAAAATTATTTTTATTAAGTATTGAAATTTTGAATACGATACACAAATATATGGAGAGTGTGGACTAATAGTGGAAATTGGAAAAAATTAGGGGGCGTTTTTGCTTTATTATTGGACAATATATTTTAGACATATTGGACTATATGTAGGCAGAAAATATTGGCATGTACGCCTGGCTGCTAAGTAACAACTTATAATCGAAACAGTGTCGAAATTCCTATTTACGAGCGTAATGAATTAAAAAAAAATTAAGTGTTTTATTTATTTTTCACTCCACACATATCACATTTGTAATTGTGAAGATAGTGGTATTTAAGCTGTGAATTTTCAGAACTAATATATTGCATTAGAAGATTTGATATTTATCGCGATTACTTTCAATAATTTGGTGTTAACCACAAACAAACGATCAATCGCCAAAAAGCACAATAAATTTCAAAATCAAAGCTGACCTATATTTTTTGTCGTGTATTTCCCTACCATGTACGCGCGAAGTTCAAATATATTTCATGTTCAAAATTTGAACGTTTTGTTAATCCTGAAACACACACACACACACACACACACACACACACACACACACACACACACACACACACACACACACAGAGTGAGAGAGAGAGAGAAGAGAATTCAGCGTTCTCGATCTTTTAAAATTTCTAGTTTCTTGCTTTGTTCTCCCATTTAAATATTTGAAATTCGCCTTTTTGCCCCTCTTAAGATTCACTAGACGATCATTGTTTCTGGATAACATGATGTCAACTATAGCACTTATTTTGTCTAAAAACTAACTGATAATAAGATAAATTCTTCTAGATATTGAACGATACTTTATTATCCTTCCAGTTACCTTTACTATTATATAAACTTGGATAATCATAAAAGAACGTTTTAATATAGATAGATAGTTAAAAAAAAAGATGCAAATTATAGATATTTGCAGGTGGAAAAAATTAAAACAAAATAAATAGAATAAAAGATATTTATCAAAGATCTCACAAAAAATGACAGACCAGTTGATATTTCGAGTGATATTTCCCATGTTTATTTAATTTTTTCTTAATACAACTGTCTGTAAATGTAAATAAATAGGAGTCAAATTCGGCCCAATAAGTCTTTTATTCCTAAGAGTCATAAATCAAACACAGATGGTCACCAATACCGGAAAAAAAAGAAAATGTATGAATCAAAATTCGAGACATCAGATATGCGGAGTTGGAACATGTTTGTTTTTGTTTTAGCTACTTTCAGTCTTATGGTTACTTTTTTTATCATAATTAAAATTGGCAGATATTTCGATGTTGAAACTTAAACTGTCAGTTATGAAATTTTAATAGCTGTTATATGTAGCGGAAGAATGAATATTCTCTATAATTATTTATCGAATTTATGAAACGAAGCAAAGTCAGGCACATCGGAGTTTCTTTTTTTTTCTTGCGTTTTGTTTGTTCAAAATTTTCTTCATAAAGCATTTTCCAAAACTTGGAGATTATTTTATGAATAAAAAAGAAACTAAGAAATTTTGCACAAACACGTTCTCTTCCTTAAACCCACGCTCAAGAGCACACAATACATGCTTTTCTCCTTCATTATTAAATCAAATTGAAATAATTGCTAACTTAATTTCCAAAATTGGATTTTAAAATTTATGAATTTTATTTCTGTAAATTAATAATAAGGATAAATCTCATTATAAATGCGCATTATTATGTTATAAGGCTAAAATGAGGAAATGTCAATCTTGCCTTATTATAAACCAAATCTTATAACCATATTGTAAACCATAATTCTGTGGTACATCATTTTGAAGAATTACTTTCATTATTAATCTATACCTCATATAATACACACACTCACCTCATATGACACACATGGTATTTTAAAACTTAATTTAATTCTAACTGAATTCCAAAAGTTTTTTCTTAATTCAATAAATATTAATTACATTCTAAAATATTCTCTTAGTGTTGTAAAAATGGGGTTTCCACACTTCGGGGGAAAGTTTGTAAACGGTCCAGCCAACCACAACTTTTAAAAAATATTTTTAGATTCCCCTGCCTAAGTCGACACGTATGGGAAAACCTCTGTCAGAATCTCATAGTATGTAAACACTGGGAAAAATAATTTATCCCCATTTTAGCTTTAGCTTTTTATATTTCTTTCTTGTGTCGTTCCGTGTTGATGTGGCCGTTTCTTCTAACATACATTTTCAAGAAACTTCTTAGAATGGGGGTCAAAAATTACACAAAAATAAACGAGAAAATAATATTTTTTATGTTTTCCACATCTATAAGAATTTTTTATATTTTTAATTACCTTAAACTTCTTTAATGCTTTCGACTGATGGAGAGTTAACGAATATATTGAAACGATTTGAGAGAATGACTGCGAATAGTTGAAAATAAAAAATTAAAGGCATTGTATCAATCTCTCCAATTGCGATAAAACTTTGAATATTGATTACATGCAATTACAAGTTGGTTATAGGCTTAATAGAATTATCTAATATATGAAAAATATTTTCGGATATATTTTCTCATTTATTAATTAAAAATTTATTAAAAGTTTAGCGTTTTTGCAGCATTTTCTAAAAATATTATACACAAATTTTTGCATCATTTTTACTTAAAAAATTATAATTTAACTATATCAACAAATTTATTCCATAAATAAATTTTCTGTGTTTAATCAATTTTAAAAGAAAATATGTTAATTACATTTTCTAACATTAATATTGAGGATTCCGAACGAATATTAAAATTATCACGAAAGACACAAAAAATTGTTTCTTACTTTACAATTCTCAAAAAACACCAAGTATTACAATTCTTTATTACAAAGAATACATTATTTTATTACATAAAAATGAATTATTGTTTGTTTTTACTTCATGCGCTGCCGAACTATTCAACCAATTTCTATGCAACTTCGTCTACTCATTGCTGGCACCTATATGAAAGATATAGACAGAGAACAATTATTATATCTATGATATAAAAATAAAATTGTATTTATTCGTACCTTATAGGTTGCTGTACTATTCAATCAAATAGTCAAATTATTGCTTGCGCCTGCGCGAAGGTTATAGACACTGTACATTGTTTGTTTATTAAGCTCGATTTGGTCAGTTTCTAGATGTTGCACTATTAGGTCTATTAAGTAACAAACTTCAGTCATCATATCTGTTATATAAAAATGAATTTTTGTTTGTTCGTTTCCTATGCACTGCTATACTATCCCGTCGACTGCGATGAAACTTGGTACACGCTACTTCCATGAAGGTTAAATTGATAATTTACATAAGTCAAACAGCACATACCACATAATCTAATAGCACATATAACAAAATAAAATTATTATGATTGATATCAGTCAAAGCGAGTGAAATGAAATCAAAAATACTTTGTGAAAGGACTAAATTTTTTCCTGCTCATCAATGAATAATCTTCTACACTACATGTTGTCATTCCGCGTGCTCACTCTTTTGTCTTCTTCATCAGCACACAGCACATATTATTCAATGGTGATCTCGCACATATAGAATTAAATTATTATCGATGCCATTCAAGGGAAGTTATATAGAATGGAAAATTTCCAGTGTAGAGAGTAATTTTATTATTTTTTAAGTCAATCTATAAATTATATTCGTATTATACAAATGTTAATAGTGTTGATTGCTTTGAAAAATAATATGTTCAAAAAACGTTTGTTACTTAATAGACCTAACAATGCAACATCTAGAAGCTGACCAAATCGAGCCTTATAAACAAACGAGGACCGATAAGAGAGAAACAAAGTAGATAGTTCAAAAATTACAAATTCACGCATTTGAGAGTTTCAAGATCAACATGAGGCAAGAAACGAAAGACAACGTTTACATATTACCTGAGCACGAGCATCAAATTCAATAGACCAATATGAAGCAAGAAGAGTGACAAACTATCCTTAAAGGAACGTCAATTGGAGAAGATGCGCTCATTCCACGCATTCCCATTATTCCCTCCAACATTCTTTTTTTTATTTCAAACGACTGCAGTTCCTCATTTGAATTGCATTCTCGATGACCATCAACAAGGACGCAAGGTCAATCACTTCAAGTATACAGACTGAACCTGATAAATCCATGTTTTTCACATTAACAATGGTATGCTAGATGCTACGAGTCGGACGGTCAATAAATTTATTTGTTTCTGCTGAAGACGGGAAAAAGAATATTGGCTACCCTTGAATAATAAAGTAAAAAATAATTAATATTTTTTACTCTTTTCTTTTATAAAACATTCAATTCATTCATATAAAGCATTCAATGTATTCATTTCCGATACGAAAATGAATGTTATTCCTTTTATCCTTCCGCATTAAACAAAACAGTTATTTTAAATTTCAAAAGATATTCCAAAATTATTTCTTCTTCTTATTTCCTCTCTCTCTCTCTCTCTTCTTATATATATATATATATATATATATATATATATATATATAAGGCACACTTATTAGAAAGAAATAATATAGAAAAAAACAATGAATCAATTAAGAGACAACTGTTGCATTGTACTACCAGAGACAACTATTTTAAGACCAGAGGGTGTTTCTTGTTTATCAGTAGCACCATCAAAGATCAAGAGTTTATCTTAGCTACTCACGCCTCACATTCGCTTGCGCAACCCCTTTTTACAGGAGTGCACATTCACACATTTCACAGATAGAACACAAAAAAAAAAAGAACACCCATACCCGAATCGGAATTCAAGTCCAGGACGCCCAGGTCACGGGCTAGACGTGCTATCACTTAGCCAGGATGCCAGCACACCATTTACGAACAATTTTAAGGAATTTTGCCAAGAGAAAGGGAGCATTTCAGTTTGAAGTGATTTTTCAGCCATGGAGGATTCTTCTTTCCTTATTCACTCAGCTATAAATCAAAAGCACTGAAAAACTTATTCTTTTAAGTCATAGATCAAGTACAATGCAAATTCGAAACCATAAATTGGTGGATTTATTTTTTGAGACATTGATTTCGATATATGAGATATGTACATTTGAATCAAATTTCCTTCTGCCCCAGCTGCTTTCCAGCCTATAACTTTTTTCGTTGGACATAATTGTTATTTCTTTCGACAGTGTGCATCGGGAAATGTTATTTATGATTATTTTGTGCATCCTTTACGATAATGGGAAGTGAAATGTCTGTCCAATACTTTCCATGATTTGTCACGAACTTATGGCGTGATGTCAAAGTTATTACGAGGAAAAATGAGATTGATTTCCATCAAGAAAATATGAAAAAAAAGTTTTAATAATAGAGTGCAACGGAAACTTTTTTTCAAGCATTGATTCTTAATGCGGTTGAAAATTTCGGTTTGGCATTTTCATTAACAAAAATAATAATAATAATTAGAAAAACTATATCTTAAATCTTCAATTTCCATAAAGGGTTTGAAGTTTGGTAAAATTAGAAACAAATACCAAAACCTACTTTTTTGCTAAAATAACACTATTTTTAGATTTTTGTTTACGTTAATAACTTCGTTTTTTTGTATTAGATTTTGAAATCATAATTAAAATTTTCGCACGATACTTGTCGGTGTCCTAGATTAGAAGTACATCTGCCCTGTGACTGGGTGTCCCGGGCTGGAATCCCAGTTTGGACAATGTTGTTATTCCCTGTGTTTTATTTGTGAGGTGTGTGAATATGTCCCTCTGTAAAAAGGATTTGAGCAAGCAAATGTGCTCGTCTCATCTTCCCTTACGCTAGAATTCAGACTTTTGCCCTCATGTGCTCAGGGGCTTTTACCCTCAGAAGCTACTGCGCCCCTCTTATCATTGTAACACGGACACCCTACATTTCGAGTTCGATCATTAGGCCTAAATTTTCGAAACTTCCATAAAAATTGGGAGTATATGATTATTCAAATAGGCACCACGTTATTTTTTATCAATAATATACAATATAATTTATTTACACGCAAAACTAGCATAATTATAAAATCTCCTTTAATAAATCTTCAATGTGAGTGATTTATAGACTCCAGGGGAGCCTTAGTGGTCTGGTGGTAAAATCCCGCCCTCTGAACCAGAAATCCGGTTTAACCGAAGAACTGTCTTATGTCTGGCAACTGGTATGGTGTGGAAGTTCAAAGAGGGGGATGACTTATCAGATGTTGTCTGTGTTTTCTAACCACAGTTCAAAAGTACTTGTCTAAAAATATTAAAATACTGAATTGTAATCAAGGAAAAAAACCTGTAAAACTTTTTGTTACTCTGATTTCCTTGGTAGAGAGGGAAAATCCCTTGCAAAATTTAATCTTCAAAAACTCGACGAGAAACTTAAATATAAGCGTTTGAAAAAGATACGAAGATCTCAGAAAACAATGCCGAACGAAATCAAAATAAATGAGTTTTAATATTCATTTCATGATTTGATTCGACTTCGTTATGCTTTAAGATCCATTTTAATTCCTATGACATCTTTCTCCTCCACCCCCTAGAGATATTTAGGTTAACAAATTATAGATCAGCTTTATTAAAGCCAGAAACAAGCAGCATACTAAATGCTTAATGAAGAAACAGTGTAGATGTATTTGATTGTATCATTTGGACAATGGATAAATTATGTTATTCGCCTTTATTATAGCAATGATAAATAGATTCGTTAATCTTTAATTCTTTTGAAAAGACTCAATTAAGTTGCAATCTTAGTATAATTTTGAGATAATATATTGCTTATGTGTCAATGTACAAGGGACACAAAATTTGTAATTTCTAGCTGGTAAATTATTAATTGAGTCCATGAAAAGCAACACAGTAATCACTTTGTACCATTTAAACAATGAATCAAAATTTATCCTTATCATAAAAAAGGGAATAATTAGTTAAATAACTTCTACTTGTCATAAAAAAACCCATGTTTATTTCTAAGTATTAAACTTTTGGTGGTTTTTTTATTATAATTTATCTTTAAACAATCTATAATATTCTTTTTAGAATAATAAGTTTATTTTGTTTAATGACAGAAAAAATATTCCCCTTCCTTTCAACTTTAAACATCTTATGACGTTCTTCAATTTACAATTTACATATATTATTTACTTAGGATGATACATACAGGAAAAATATTTCATTGAAGTTATTAAAAAAAATTAGGGAAAAATGGTAAAATTAATATTTCTTATGACTTATAAGTTGGTTTTGTTTATTAGCAGAAAAACTATTGTCATTTCTTTTAAAGCTAAAATTCTTTTATTTTTTTCCATGTAACTTGTATTGTCTGCATTTGATGATACATAGATGAAAAAAATCAATGAGGCATTTAAAACAAATAGTGGAAAAATGGTAAAAATAATTTTTCCCATTCCTTTACTTGGCTGCTATGGGGTTAAGTTCAAAACAGAGGGTTTCTATGTTTGGGATCTGATTCCACCTAACATAAGACCTGCATCTGTTGAATTTTATATTCAGGGTATTATCGTTTCGTTGGTGTGGAAAGAAAATGTAGAAAGTAGTGGTGGATCAGAGATCATATGGATTAGTTTATCAAAATGCGAAACTAGACAAGTCTTGTATCAAGATATATATTAAATGTTAGAGTAAATTCGTGAATAAAAAATCTACATTTCCAAGCCATTTTTATTTTTGTTTTTCTTCATTATATCATGAAATGTTTAAAAACAACATAAAAAACTTAAATTATATTTCTGAGGTAAATAACTCACCATAATTACGGTATTTTCTAGAGCATTCAAGTCGTCTCCTTTGTCCCCAAGTTTTTGACTAAGATCATGGACCATTGACCTATCATCCATTGAGCATCCATTAAGAATATCAGTAAATCTCTTTTTAATCAGTGATAATAAAAATGGTCACTTTTTCGTTATCAGGGACAAATGTCGCCAATGTGAACTAAATTCAAGCCAAGTCACAAACGGAAGTATTGAAGAAGGTTGTAAGAAATTTGGCGATTTCCCTCTGCGCCGGCTAACGAAAAAGTACCTAGAAGTGTTGCCTGACATAAATGTTACGAATTCGTGACAATATGAAATGCTTTAAGGATATAATCTGAAACATTATATTTATAATATCATATAGAACTTCACATCTCAAATCGAATTTTGTCGGTACATGGTACCCCTAATTTTGTCTCAATCGATTTCACTATCTTCTTCCTACCATTACTTTCCTTTGTTTTTGTATTTTATTGCAATCGATTAAGTTCCTATATTCTTTTAACGATGTTATTCTCCTGCCTTATAAACAAAACATCCTAAACCATAACTAACAAGTTCGGGGCTAATTCCTTTCCTAAGTGAGCTGCAATTACAACACAGCTTTCACGTAAAGTGTAAAATAAATATTTGGAAGAGTGATGGAGTTCGAGTAATATGTGTTACACACGCCATCGCCATAAAAATATCTCACCAACTTTCGTAATCAATAAATGATGTTGTTCCTTCTTTGTTTCTCTGTTACATATATATTGAGAAAGAGTGGAAGGTAAAATTTATAGCAATTTAGAAAATCAAGCCATTTATCTTGATTATAGATAGGTATTGATATTGAAAGAAAGGAAAGAGAATTTATTTCCGGAATGAAATTTAGAAATTTATAAAGATAATTTCAGTTTTATGATGATTTCAGGACAAGTTTTAAAAAGTAGTGCGCATAAAAGATTAAAAAAAGTATTTTAAAGTTGTATCGGAAAACAATTCAATGTTTCTAAGGAAACTTTAGCTTTTTTCTTGATAATCTCTGCAAAAGTATTCAATGATGAAATCATAGTATTGAAAATACTTTGATGACTATGATAGAAGAAAGGAGAGGAGGGTATCAAAGTTCTTGATATATAAGGTGAAAATAGTCTACCTAGAAGTCTTAAGTCTAAAGAAATATTAAGTCCTATACCAGATGATTCAAAAGTCCATGAATATTTCGAAATTTAATAACTTTGGGAATAATGAGGATGGAGAGGTACAAATATACAAACATGATTAGAACGGCATAGAGTTTACTGACATCAAAAAGGTGCAAAAATGGTCAATAGATAGATTTTTATATGATAACAAAGAAACAAATAGCATAGCAATTGATTTTTAGCAAAGATTATGTTCTTTATAGGAAATGCTCAACATGTCTATCGCCATTCACTAATAATACTTGTAGGACAGAATAATGATGATAACTACAAGTATAGATATGGTGAGAATATACTGTTAAAATTCCTAATTAAGTTGGACGATCGACCTCTAGTAATCTCAAAGCCTGCGTCATGCATTTAGATTTCCTTGACAATTCTACGAAATTTGGCTGTCCAGATTCTGCTGTTTTTGAGGTCGATATACCTTCGGGGTGGGAAATGAACTTCATCCATCCAAAACACGTTAGACAAAAAAAAATCTTTATCTTCCACCATGTTTTGCACTTTTTTGCTGCTATAGAACCTCATGTCAATTAAAGAGTGTGTTTAGTTTTATCTCTTGGCTTATATTATTCCTCAGATTATTGAATTTTTAAATGCTAACTGACTTTTGACTCAACTGGTGTATAGATCAACTTATTTCTTTAAAGACCGTAATTTTTATTTTAAACAAACAATAAATATTGTTTTAGATATAAACTATACACATACTCTTCATACTTATTAATATTTCTTACAGTTTGATTTTTTAATTGTATTTTGGTGTTTTATGAAAAAAGTGATTGCTAATGAATTCTGTTTTATTCAAATTTCAACAAAATTAAATATAAAAGCTTTTAGAATGTGTTTAGTTTTTATACAAATTTTCTATTAGATTTAAAAATAAATGAGATATATTAGGAAATTTAAAAGATGAAATTTTTTAAAAATTATTGATGATTTAATATGAACTTGTTTTAATATTGTAGGAACTAATTATCAATGAATTTAAAGTTTGGATTTTATGTTAAATGCAGAATTATTTTGTAAAATAAATACTTACTCTATTTCAAGCTCAACTGTTCATAAATCTTAGTATATAAATTTCTCATAAATACACATTAAAACTTCTTTTACTTTGGATAGTACTTGTCATATCACTGGAAAAACACATGACTTATTTGAAATCACAACACACCTAATGCAGTCGAAGAATTATTTATTACCATAGATATGCTTATTATTACTACAAATGGCAGTTACGCTACATGGGCAGATATAGATAGCTATGCATCTATACTTACTATCATTTAATTGTAAACTGGGCATTTAATTTGAAAATATTGAAAATTATATTTACATAAACAATATCGTAGGCTGTTTAAATAACTACTATATTTCTGACAGGCTTTCTGAAATATTTAAATTCATTAGAAAATTCATGTCTACGTTCTTGGTTTTCATGTTTTGCAGAATGGAAGTTACAATTCATTGTAACTATCTTGGTCATATTAAGTCAGAACATAAATTCCTAGATACATTTTTAATGTTTTAATATTTGTTTCATTTTATAATTTTCACTTTTAGTGCTAAAATATTAATTTCCCGATTGTTCAAAATAAAGTATCCATTCTTTGATATTCTTTGTAATTCAATTGATTAAAAATAATGTAATAACGATCATCTGAACATCTAAAATCTATCGCATTTTAAAACATTTTGAAGGGAAATAATTGTATAATAAAATCATTAATTCATAATAATTGACTTATTACGAATAATAAAAGGGAATTCAATCGTTGCCTCTCAAAGTTCCATCATTTGAAAGCAAATCATTCTTTAATTGTTTCCACCATATTTTGTTTCACAATTAAGGTAGTTGAATCTTACCACAATAATCTCTTGTGCCACTCATAACACCTGCAGTTGTCACAGAAACCAATAACAACGCTTAAGATGTCGGTCTTTGATGACTTTCCATCTGGTAACAGCTTCAAGTATTACTCAATCAATAATGGCAGACACAAAAGGGCGGGAAAGTCATGGAAAAGCAATCAACCATCGTTAAATTTGGTTCGATCGTAGCCATTTCTTTTTAAGCTTAGAATTCGGTATTGTATTTTGACATTCCGAAATGAAGATTGAAAGTAAATGGATATTTTAAGCCCGTCAAAAATTATTTAATGGATATTTAATAGATTCGTTTTAAAGGATATTGGCGTCAGAATTTATTTTTTGAAATGTGGAGGAAAGGATTTTGTATAAATAGAGAAAGACTTAAAGTCCTATTAATTTTGCAATATTGTTGCAGATATATGAAAAGCTGCGAGTCTAAGAAATTAGATACAATATGATATTGTAAATAGAAATTTAATTCGAATTTATAGGCAATTCGAATTTCTCATTTGTTTTTTGAGTTTCACATTATTATACTTTTAAAGTGCATCTTATAAGTCAAATTTATTTTGATTGATTAAAAGGTAAAATTAAAAAAATGTAGAAAATTGCTTTTATTTCATGTATTATATCCCAAAAATATCTTGAAGGCTCTTCACATGTTCAGAAATTTTATTACTGTATGATGCATTTAATAAAAATAGGGAACAATTATAAATGTAATAATAATAAATAACTTCTCGCATTTTCAGAACTTTTTGAACATTAATTGTCAACTTTACTATTTCTTTTGTATTTATTGTATAGTTATTGAATTTTTGTATTCAATCGTATCAAAATGTTAAGCAAGATGCTCGTTCGTTTCTTGGCCTGTAGCTAATTTCGAAACTGTTAAAATTAGACATATAATTCTTATTGGAAAAATATTTATGATTGAATTAATAAAAATATATCTTGAATGCGTACAAGTTCGAATATTTTATAGGATTCCGTTCCTATAACTTGTATTTAATAAAAATTGCTAATACTCTAATGTATAGTCTTAAAAAAAACACCCTTTCATGATTAAAATCTACCGAATTGTTTATATTTAACTAAAATATTTTTCAAAGAATCACCTACAAGTAAAACAGGGACCATGCACAGATTTATCTTAAGATGAAATTTGAAAAAAATATATATAAAACAGCGGTACATTTATAAACAATTCCTTAAGATCGCTCACGTGATCCCAATTTATCTCTGAAATTCGTCTAAAATAGTGGGCGTTTATAAAATAGCGTTTTATAAATAATTCAGTTTTCTTGGAGAAGAAAAGACTTTTTTTATTTAAAATGGTTCAGCGTCAAGAATAAACAATTAAATATGATTTTATGGTAAATGTCGGAAACTGGTGAATATGAATAATTTCCGATGATTATTCATAATCAGGAATATGAGCCAGTAATAAATAATCGCTGGTAACTACACATAATTACCTGAAATAATCCTATTTTCCGTAACATATACAGACAGAGGTTTAGAAATTAACTTCTGAGTATGTAAAAAGTGGATATTTTGCATAATGTTTATTTATGAAATATACTTATTAATTGAAATTATTTTTTATATAAACAAACTTCATATTGTTAATTAATTAATTATGTAATCCTTATTAAAATATTAAATATCAAAACAAATTTTTGATGTTATTTATTTTAAAGGATTTTTTATTATT